>MU551588.1:421435-488819 GCA_024362625.1 Silurus asotus
ATCCTGGAGCTGATCATTGGCTGAGCCTTTGCCATTCTGGTTATTCTTCGATCCATTTTGATGGTTGTCTTCCGTTTTCTTCCACGTCTCTCTGGTTTTGCTCTCCATTTTAAGGCATTGGAGATCATTTTAGCTGAACAGCCTATAATGTTTTGCACCTCTTTATAGGTTTTCCCCTCTCCAATCAACTTTTTAATCAAAGTACGCTGTTCTTCTGAACAACGTCTTAAACAACCCATTTTCCTCAGGCTTTCAAATGCATGTTCAACAAGTGCTGGCTTCATCCTTACATAGGGGCCACCTGATTCACACCTGTTTTTTCACAAAATTGATGACCTCAGTGATTGAATGACACACTGCTATTTCTTTTGAACACACCCTTTTCAACTAATTGCCCAATTGCACAGCTTTACAAGCGTGCATATCATGAATGTTGGGTCTTGTTTGTTTTCTGAAAATCTACTGCACCTACTGGTAACTTGTTTGCCACGTAGCACTAAAAAATATACTAAAAACCTGGATTATTCTGGTTTGTCACATTGTACTGCTATTATTTTGAACAATACTGTACATGTATACCGAATTCAATCCTTTTTACGTGCGGAACATTTGAGTTTTTTCTGAGTTTCCTCAGGAACGTATAAAGTGGAGGACCGCAAGTTTGTTTGGTCTTTGCCTTGCACTTTGATCACATTTTTAAATTATTTTCAAACTTGAAACAAAAAAACATCAATGCCAGGAGTATAAAAAAAAAGAAATGACAGTGTGACTGTGGCTCCGCACCCCGTACCGGAAATAAGATATGTTTTGCGCATACGTAATATTGTTTAACCAAGTAGGCATTTTATTTAAAATTATTTACAAAAGAAGAGAACCACACCAGACAATACAAAACTACAGAAGACACCACAGAACAGAACTACACAAGACAATGAAGATTCACACCAGAGCTCCATGAGACAACACAGAATTTAATGAAGATATTATTTATATAATAATAAATACTGTACACGAGAACGTGTTGGATGGCATAGTGTTTTCAGCTGCAGTTTTAAAGGGAATGAAAAAACTGTTACACTCTCTGGCTTGAAAATTGTTGGCCAACACAACAGATTCCTTCACAAAGCTCCACTTCACTTTGTGCAAATGTTTCGGAAATTGCCCTGGTGTTGCACGCAGATTTGCAGACGTGACGTGATTGCATGTGCGATTACAGATGCTGTGGAACAACTGTTTTCCAGGTAAATGGAAACAGATGTTCTTTATTCAGGTCCAAAGTGTGATTCATGTTTCAAGGTACAAGACTTAAAAGTTTACTGTCATAATGTCTTAAACAAAATGTCAGGTGATGTGTACATGTGGAAAAATGAAAGCTTTGAGGGTTGTTTGGGTAAATGCTGGTATTCCCTTTGGTAAAAAGGTGTATGTGTGTGCAATGTGTATGGATGTAGTCTGTAGTCGATGTTTGTATATCTATCGATCTATCTATCTATCTATCTATCTATCTATCTATCTATCTATCTATCTATCCATCCATCCATCCCTCCATCCATCCATCCATCCATCCATCCATCCATATTATTTGTGGAGCTTCTTCCTTCCCAGTTCCTGTGTACTAGAATTACAACTACATGCAAATCTGCTGTAATATAAAATCAATCCACACCTTTTTTTCTTCTTTCTTGTATAGAGCTTTTAACCATGAACATTTAAAGCAGCTTCACAGAGAGGTTATAAAGTTAGAATGTATCATTTAAGGGCCTATAATTTAGTATTATAATAATTATAATGCATTATAATTTTAAGTTTATCCCCGATGAGCGAGCCAGTGGCAACTATGTTGAGGAAAAACTGAATGGCATGAAGTAGAAACCTTGGGAGGAACCCATCATCGTCTGTGTGCCACCAAATGTCCATTCATTAAAGTTGAGGCTTGTGTTCAATATTATGTGCTTAAATGCAGGATCAAGAAACCAAGGTTCTGAGCCACTGTAGGAGAATGTTGATGTTAATTACAGTCCAAATTTATCCTAAAATTTCTTGCGTTGCTCAGGAATTTTTAGGCTGTTCGTGTGGAACCATTATCAGCTGCACAGAGTGTCTCCAAACAAAGATAACTCCATTCATCACTCAGGAGCATGTTTAACCTTCTGACTAATCAGATCAAAGTTTCGAAATGACCTTGATTTCATCATGAACTCAATCCAACCTTTGTTGCTTCAACCTCAGTGCATGATGACATAAAGACTAAGCACATGCTTTTTGGATTAGATGCATCTGATGATGCAAGCTCACACTGAATACTTTATTTGGCAAAATGATAGCACTTGCACTGAATTCCAGGCCGAGTTTGGAATTTACTTACGTAAACTTACACACTCTGGGATCTTCCAGGAAGAATGGTCATTATTTGAATATCAAGTAAAGTCATGTGCAAAAGGTGAACTCGTGTTCACACATGTCAGATTTGTCATGTGACTTCCAAAGGATAACTAGTTGTATAGAAACCGATATACAGAGTCAACATCAACTAGGGCGGAGGCCAGGGGTGTGTGTGTGTGTGGATTTGTGGGTGTGAAGCCTTATGCAATCACTACTTTTACATTTTTAATGATACTGATGGAAGTGATTATATATATGCATTTTGCATAAAGTTATCTAATCACAACAGATTACCTGTTTTTTTTATATTACAGGCTATTACATTTGTGTTAATTACATATTCCCTGAACCCATTGCTTATAGTTGTTCTTTCTTATGTTCTGTATACAGGTATATACACACTGGCGATCAAAATTAGAGAACAATTTATAAACAATTGAACAATTCTGAAATAATGCCATCTTCACTACTCAAAAGTTGAAGGAGTTTTTGTCCTGTCTATACCATGCTACCAGAACACCTTTTCCACAAAATAACTAAGGCATTAAAAAAACTCCATTATTTTGCAGAAAACACACTGATCAAAATTAGAGAACACTTTCAGATACCTCCCAGTTATTGGTGTTCATCTGGCACCTGGTGCTAATTTCCTTGATGTTCTGTCAACCCCTATTTAACTGGCAGCCTTACTTCCAGTTTCACTGACTCTGCAAGATGGTGGGCCGTTCTAAAGTGACTGAAAGCCTGCGGCAGCAGGTCCAGATGAAGGCCAAAGGGATGACCCTATCAGCCATAGCAAGACAAGTTGGTCATTCCAAATCTGTGATTTCAAGGATATTGAATATTTTAAGATAAGATAAGATAAACCTTTATTCGTCCCACGGTGGGGAAATTTCTTTGTTACAGCAGCATGAAAAAAATAAAAAAATAAATGCAAATACATAAAAGAATAGACAAATAAGACATAACACTATAAAAAAAAAAAAAAAAAGCACCAACTTAACGTGAGCTGCTGCAACAGGCTGCCACTTGGGCGTCGCCTAGATCTAGTGTTTTACATCAGAAACTCATTCAAGTCTGCCAAGAAGGCTGGTTGTCCACGGAAGACAAATACAAGATAGGACAGGATACTACGGAGGATCTCAATAGGCAATCGTTTCCACACTGCAGCTGGAATTGCTCACCAGTTCAGCGCTGAATAGGGTATGGATCTGTCTCGTCATACAGTGTCTCGACGTTTAAGAGCATTTGGACTGAAAGCCCACTCTGCAGTGAACAAACCTCTCATTAGCAGAAAGAATCAAAAGGCTAGACTAAGCTTTGCTGAGGAGCATGTTGTGTGGACAGAGGAGAACTGGTCCAAAGTTCACTTCAGTGATGAAAGCAAGTTTAATTTATTTGGGTCCAATAGAAAACATTATGTTCGGCGACAAACTGGAGAAAGACTGAACCCAAAGTGTGTAAAGAAGTCAGTGAAAAGTGGAGGAGGAAGTGTCATGGTTTGGGGCATGTTTTCTGCAGCAGGAGTTGGGCCTCTTATACAGCTACATGGCAGAGTGAATGCATATGTTTATCCGAACCTTCTTCAACAACATATGGTTTCTTCCCTGCGTTTATCACCCAGTCAGCCCGCAGTGTTCATGTAGGACAGCGCTCCGTGTCACACAGCAAAACGGGTAAAGCAGTTCCTGGAAACTGAAAACATTGAAAGAATGACATGGCCTGCCCAGAGTCCTGATCTCAACCCAATAGAAAGACTGAACCCAAAGTGTGTAAAGAAGTCAGTGAAAAGTGGAGGAGGAAGTGTCATGGTTTGGGGCATGTTTTCTGCAGCAGGAGTTGGGCCTCTTATACAGCTACATGGCAGAGTGAATGCATATGTTTATCAGAACCTTCTTCAACAACATATGGTTTCTTCCCTGCGTTTATCACCCAGTCAGCCCGCAGTGTCACACAGCAAAATGGGTAAAGCAGTTCCTTGAAACTGAAAACATTATAATAATTACATGGCCTGCCTAGAGTCCTGATCTCAACCCAATAGAGAACCTCTGGAAAATCCTTGGTGACAAAGTTATGGCCAAGAAACCCACTACAGTCACCTGAACTGTGGAGGAGACTAGAAGAAGTGTGGACGAAAATCACACCAGATCAGTGTGAGAGACTAGTGCTATATATATATATATATATATACACATACATACAAATGTGAGCATATTTATGCAATCCCAACAAATGTCCTGATCTTTACATGAAAAATTCCTTTAGTTATAAAACCATGAACTGAAATCCCCACTCTGAAGCAGCATGTGGAACATTTCATGAGTGTTAAAGGATGGGTGTGTTCTTATGCAAGGCACGGTAAGCAACCGGATTATTTTGGAAAGCCGAAAACACAATAAGGTATAACCTCCATGCATGCAATAAATCATTGGCAACATCTCCAAATATTATGCTTGTTTCTGACGTTTACATTCCTCTCGAGTTACTGGTTCCCTTCGGATTCCCCTCTCTTTGACGTCTGGCCTTCTGTTGATGTTCAAACAAGAATCTTGCAGCGATCGCTAAGCAACACTATTTTTTTTTTCTTTTTTTTTTTTTTTGTTGACATAGAACTTCTGCTGATAGAACATGGGGTTATGTAATGCACTGGATAAAACAGTCTTGAGATTTTCCCTCTGCATCCGCCCGGGGAATGCTAGAAAGGGAAGCAGAAGTAATAAAATAAGATTAATCGGGTAATAACCATAGATCTGTAAAACTAATGAAACTGATACTAATAAATATTCACCACTATGACCAATGATTTTGTGGGAGGGAAAAAAATCTATATTGGCAAATCTGCAAGACTTTGGAGACTTAAATCAAATTAAATTATCTTTATTTCCACAGTTGGACCATGAACCTTCAATGCAATTTCTCATGAGATCTGACCAATTTTTTCAATTTAAAGTCTGTGTTCTGAAGTAGTTAAGTAAATGCAATTGGTTACTATATATAAGTAGTTTGTTGGCCTCTTTTCGAGTTTTACTGAGTATAAAAGATATAAGCAACTTTTACTTTCTACTCAACTAAATTTATGATTCAATATTTGTAACTTTAACACTAGAATTACTGACTTTTTATTTTCTGGTGCACATCCTAACGTGTGAATCACCCCTGCGGAGATTTTCACAGTTCTTCAGCTCGATTCTCCCCCTGCTTTTGTTGTGCAAACCACCTAACATCTGTGAGGCCTGGCACATTTGCATTTGTTACTGAGACAGAGAGATTTAGAGTTCAGGAGACCCACGAGGGCTTGAATTTAGAGCTTGAACTAGCAGAGTTGTCTTCAGCTTTACTGTTAAATTTTGCATATTCTTGTATTTGCTAAATCTCCTGTGATGTCTTAGGCAGCTTGTCATTGCTTGGTAAACTGTGTGTCTGCCTTTAGTTTAGACTGGAGATACAGCCAGTTTTGATCTGTTTTCCCTCCAAATTCAAGCTTTTGTGGGTCTCCTGAACTCATTAGACTCTGAGGGAGATGGTGAACTACATTGTGAACTACCAGTGGCCATTCGACATCGTGCAACCTTTCACTCAGCACTGACCATTCAGCAGAGTCACTCAGCACTGACCATTCAGCAGTGGTCACTCAGCAGTGGCCTTTCAGCATGCATTCTGCATCACGCAACCTACTGAACAGCAGCTAAGATAGCAAGAATCACCTCATACAAGATCAGTTCTATACCCAGTAAAGTTGAGTGTTCTGAATCCTGTACCATGTTTTGACTGACACGCTGGGGCGAGTACCCCTGATCAGCGCTCACCACATTTTGTCCTTCGAGCTGGATAGGAATCTTTCCTAACAATTGGTCACGATTCTGTCCATTGTGACTGTGTATGTAAGGGAGTGGCATTGCATGACTACAGCACAGTGCTGTGCATAAAAGCAGAGCGACCCGGGCGGGAGAATCATTTCTTCTTTTCATTTTTGAGAACGCACATCAGGATGGCCTGGCTTCAGGAAATGGACGAAACAGACTCTGATGGAGGAGAGATTTCATTTGTCCAGCAGGCCACTGATACCTCCTCAGAAGAATCCGAAAAGGAGACGGAACAAGAATCCAACATGCCTCCACGGAAGATGCACCGTGGTACAGGGAAGCCCTGTCTGAGCCAGACGGCCATTTAGAGTGAGGTTCATGTAAATTTACCATTCTCTATTTGTTTATTTTCCGACAGCATAAAATTACAAGCATGTTTCAAAGCTTCCTTTGCCTGTTAGACATGGGAATGCTGCAGACCATCAGGGAGTGCACGGTCCATCAAGCCCGCAGAACAGAGCCGGACTGGAATTTGGCAATTCATGAACTGATGGCATTCATTTCAATTCTGTTTGTAAGAGCAATCATTTGTCCCATTTGGTGCCAGTGTGGTTTGCTGGTCAGAAAGCTTTCTGTTGCCAGTAATCAAAGAGACAATGCCCCGAGATATTTCAGTTATGCAACACCTTCGATTGATGACAAGGACACGTGGGCAGAACGGGTGAAAACAGGCAAATTTGCTGCAATCTCCTACATCTGGACACGCTTCAACAAGAAGAGAGAGTTTCACTCCAGGAGAACACATGACCATAGATCCGACCTGGGCAAATCCGGCCCAGGTAAGGCCAATCATAATTTATAAGGATGCACCAAAAAATCGGCCACAGGAAGTTTTCTGGAGAAATACCTAAATCACTGAAACAGCACGGCAGAAACACAATTGTAATCACATAATAAAATTGACATTCTATATATGAGAAGAATGCGGCACAGAAATGAAGTCAATCCGAGCATGCGCACTCCATCTGCAGCGGACGTTTTTGAAAAGGCAAGAAAGTTTTCCAGTGATATGCCAAGGAAAAAGGCATAACACAAAAAATATGGAATTTATTGCCTTAGATCACGTGGTCATCCTTGAAACATTCCCTGTAGATAATAATTATTATAATTTAATAATACGTTCCATTCACTTGAATGGGCTTCCAAACGTTTGGCAGGCAATTATTTCGTATAACAGACCGCTGCTAATAATAATTGACCGCTGTCTGTCTGTCAATACTATGAATGGTAACAAATAAATAATAATAATTTATATTAATAAATAAAAAACTTCTGTAATTGAATTTATTCTTCGAATTGCAATTCATTGATTTTAGTAAGGTTAGGATAACAAGAATTTTTTATTTTCTTATTTGACCTATACTCCACAATTTCACAGATATTAACAGAATAGTTTTATTCTTCCGATGATCAGTACCAGCTATTCAAAATATATAATTTAGTGCATTTTAAATTGAAAGAAAGTTGAGCAGAATGAAGTTCAAGTTATTGTTGGTGTGGCCCTCTGACACAATTCAGGTTTCTCATGTGGCCCCTTGTAAAAATCAATTGCCCACCCCTGAAATAGATGAACAGCTGTTCCCTACCAAAGTTCGTTGTCCATTCACACAGTATATCGCAACCAAGCCAGACAAATTTGGTATCAAGTTCTGGATGGCCACGGATTTGGAGACCAAATATGTCTGCAATGCATCTCTCTCTCTCTCTCTCTCTCTCTCTCGCTCTCTGCTTTTACAGTGTGGTGTACACGTGTTTACCCAAATGGCACGGATGTATTCCGTAAGAGCAGCAACACGCAGGTGGCCAGTAGTGTTTTTTTTTTTACAATATGCTGGACCTGGCGGCGGTGGATGCCTACATTTAGCACAAGGCATGCACAGGCAAAAGAAGATTGTTTCTGAGTTTTCTTCTGGGCTCTGAGCTACTCTGAGTAAAGAAATGCAAATGTGTCAGGCCTCACAGGTAATGGGTGTGTTTGCACAACAAAAGCAGGAGAACAATGGAGCTGCAGGCCTGCGAAAATCTCAGCAGGGGTGCTACTAGTTGTGAGGGCCAGGGAATTTACGCAAATTTGCGCAGCATTAGCAAATCTAAACCCCATTCTATTTTAATTGTTTAACTGTTCCCACTTACATTTTGAAATCAGTCATCTCTAAATATTTGGTTTTACTTCCTGTAAAAATTATTTACTTTCATTTGATTTGTCCATTAACAAATATACCAATGATAATAATGGTTCTTCTACTTTGTGAAATGATTCTGTAATTTTATTTCAAAATTAGGGAGTATTTTGAAGTATTCTATTCTTTAAATAAGATCAATAGGTGATCGATATTGATCGATAAGATCGTTAGTGAAGCCAGATGTGGACTTTTAATTGGTGTCCTGGTTTCCCAGAAATGCATTCTCCACTGTAGAATCAGAGATCGTCCCTGTTGATGGTAAATACAAAAAATGCCCTCATCATAATTGTGTTCTTGTGTAATGAAAGTGAAATCTTATGTTGATGGTTGCTCAAATCCCGAAAATCCTGTCTGGCACCAATAACCATGCTCTGTCTGTCTGTCTGTCTCTCTGTCTATCTAATGATTGTCCCAGTCAAAAAAATAGACACACCTACTCCCTTTATTGTTTTTTCTTTCTTTTTATTATTTTTAAAATTATACATTAATAGTGAAGGCATCAAAACTGTAAAAAAGCACATGAAATTATGTAGTAAGCAAAAATAAAGTTAAATCCAAAACACAAACTCTCTTATCAGACTCATGGGGTAGTTGCCTAGAATTATTGTCAATTCACAGGTATGGTTTGTCATTTGCTGCCCTGTTGATGTGTTATAGACCATCACTTGTCTTGTGAACAAAGGGTGGGTACAGGGTCAATAGCCCTCTTAGTTCTACAGCAACTACTGTACAACTCCATATTATGGCAAGAAACCATCAGTTAAGTAAAGAGCAAATACAGTTCATTATTACTTTAAGAAATTAACATCAGGACATTTAAATGTATCCCCAAATGCAATCTCACAAACCACCGAACGCTACAAAGAAACAGAATCTCACAAGGACCATCATAGAAATGCAAGAGCAAGAGCTACCTCTGCTGCAGAAGATAATTTTATTAGAATAATGACTGATTTACAGCACCTTTAATTAGATCCCACAAATAAGGTTGGCAGAGTTCAATGGGTTTACATATTTCAACACTGTTCAGTGGAGACATGAATCAGGCTTTCATGGTGAAATTGCGGTAAAGTAAGCATTAACTTCATAGGAACAAAAAGCAGGAAAAGATGGCTACTTTGAAGAATTTCATATTTTTAATAGTCAATATTATTGTACATTGTCAAAACTATAAAAATAAAAAAGAGATTTGAATGTCCAGACCTTTGGCTTATCTATCTATCTATCTATCTATCTATCTATCTATCTATCTATCTATCTATCTATCTATCTATCTATCTATTTTTGTGTAGATTTGTGTAAAGGAATTCATCCAGTAAAAGAGTTCTGCAACATGCTGTCGATAAAGATCTGGAATGCTATTAAAACACTGCATGGGAAAAGGAGTTTGGTGAAATCATATTCCGACAAATATAACTGAAATGACTAACTACATTCCCTGAAATCTTATGCATTGGCCAATGTCTGCTCCCCCATACTTCCTACGTTATCTTCTTTTTTTAAACTTCCCTCTTTTCCAAGTTGCCCCAGTTGAGGTTCCCCCATTACTCTAGCATGAATTCAGAGCAAAATGTCATCTTTTCTCCTATAGCAAACAGAAGGAAGTGAGAGTGATCACAACTTCCTCTAACAATTACAAGTAAAAACCCACATCGTGTCTGCTGCTGAATAAGGACAAGCTGTTTCATCTAACGGTGACTTTAGTGTGGTTAACGCACATCTGGCTTAGATTAAAAAAAACGACAACTCATGCTTCTAAGAGTCAGCATGGGCACAGTGTTCACTGAATGACTGATTTTAGGGAAATCACTCATCGCACATCTGCACGAGAAATTGTGAATGAGTTTGAAGAAGAACTCGACTTTGCAGTGAGAAATAGACGATTCTCATGATGAGTAATCGTGTTGACGCTTTTAATGTAAATGGATGAATCAGTGAGCAAACACACGAATAAAGAAAATGCCTGATATGCAGTTAAACTGATATAATCACAAGAGCACAAGTGCTGATTATGTTTTTTTAATTTTTTTTATTCTTAAATAGATAAGAATTAAGATCATGATTAGGGTTTTTTTCTCAGCTGCATTGAAGCGTTTCTAAGATCAGAAATAAAATTCTTGAAAATACTTATTAAACCTCCACATCATGTAGTAACACATCAGTGCACATCAGACAAATGAATTGTGTACAGTGTCTGCTGTTTCCTACAGTATCAGTTGTTAATCTCATGTTGATCAAAATATATTATACTACTTTCACCTGAATAGTCTTTCAGTTTTTCTCAATTCATTAGTGACATTCAAGATTCATCTGCACAATTCATCAATTCAAGTCAAAGCAACAAAGAAAAAGTTTAATAGAAATTTTTAAAAGACAGATGGTTTAAACATTCTGCATTAAATGACTTATGCAATGAACTGATGCTGATATATTTTGGGGGTGAAAACTATTCAGGTGAAACCAGTATTAAATGATGTACAAAAGCATTCGCAATTTGATCAAAGCAACAAGAAATGTTCTTCTGATGAGCACAAGTGATTAAATGATGTGGAGGTTGAACAAGTCGTTTTTGAGAATTTCATTTCGCTCCAACTGAGAAAAACTGTAAATGAATTTGTGCTGCAGAGATTCATAGATGCCAAACAGAGGGAAGTCAAAGTTTGTGCATTTTCAGTTTCTGTGATCCAAACCGTAATTTATCTCAAGAAATCCTGAAACTGTGCATCATTTTGTTTGTGAACATTGAAAAAGGGACTTTTCATTCTGATGGGAATGAGATGTTCCTTGACACAAATACTTACTTTTGTGAGATGGTACAGGATTTTGAGAAGGGTACAGGCTTTTTCAAGAAACCCAATGTGTTGTGCTGTTTTTACATTGCTTTGCTGATGCATTTACTGCTTTGCAAATATTAAGAATGATTCGAGAAACGCTCCAAAGCAACAGCTTTTTATCTCAGCAGCACAAATGTATTTATTTGATTGCATATTTGATTTATATTGATTGCAAGAGACCAGACAGGATTTAGACATTTACTGTACTGTACAAGCAAATGTTTCTTGGTTGTTCATACATTTTAAGGATGTATAATTCTGTATTTTGCTCTGTCTGTATTCACTCTTGAATTAAATGTTCACGAGATTCACCTTTGACCTGTTTTAGAGAACTAGTTGATTATTGGTTGATCTGATGCCGTTTACTTGCCTTCATTAGTGACATTCAAGATTCATCTGCACAATTCATCAATTCAGGAAACATTCACCGAAAGAAAAAGTTATAAATATAACTATATAATAATCGAAATTTTAGATGACAGATGACAACTGGTTTAAACATTCTGCATTCTGTGACTTAAGCATTGAACTGATGCTGAGATGTTTTAGGGGTTAAAACTATTCAGGTGAAACCAGTATAATATATTTTGATCAACATAAACAACTGATAATGTAGAAAACAGCAGGCAATAACACACAATCGATTAAATGAATGCACAAAAGAAATCGCAAATTGATCAAAGTAATGAGAAATGTTCTTATGATGAGCACAAGTGACTAAATGACGGTGGTTGAACTAATAGTTTTTGAGAATTTCATTTCTGATCTGAGAAACGCTCACATCTCACATTACCCTGAAGACAACCGGTACAGATCAAAAATGAAATTCTCAAAAACTATTTGTTGAACCTCCACATCATTTAGTCATGAAAGCAATTAATAATAGCTGGAAGACTTTCAATAGAGAGAGATAGGTGTGTGCCTTTTCAAATCATGTCTAATCAATATCCTGTTTTTTTCACAGGAGGAATGAAGGTGTGGGTACAATGCAGCAACAATTAAAAGAAATTGGAGGCACCTGAGCTCATTTCAAGTGTAGTTGCAAAGGATCTAAACATATGAACATATTAAATTTTTTTTTCAACAGGCATTTTTAGAATTCTGTTTTTAAGTTATTATGGGTTATTAAATGTAGATTAATGAGAAAAATAATTGTAGTAATGATTTTAGTATCAGGCTGCAATAAAACAACATTGTAGGGGGTCTGAATATTTTCTGAATGCACTTTATATAGTGATGAAGTCTCTAAATAAGAGAATCTGCCAAATGCCTTAAACGTAAACGCATAAATCTAAGGGATTTTGCATTCTGTACAATCATATATTTTTACCTTATTAGGAAATAAGTGAACAGCAAACAGCATCTGCGTAACGTTTAAATACATCTGGAACTTCCTATTTCCATGACAGAAAACGTACTTCAGCAACAGCTGCCACTGTTCCTTCCTGTTGTCATTCTGCATATTTCTTTTTTTCTATTCGAAAGCCACATTATTGTTGTGACATCAATTTTTTTGCGAATCATGTACCTAACTACTCCGAAAGCATACATGCATTTTTGCACACGCACCCTTGAGCGAGCGGAGTTTCACAATGTGTATAGTAAAGTGTGAAACTGTTTCATGTGCCAAATGTCAGGGCGCCGTCTGTTTCATAATGACAACACCTTTCATTTTTGCTGATATAAATGTAACTAGATTTTTTTAATTTTTTTTTACATTTGGGTTAAATAGCATTTGGGTTTGAAACAAGAAATGAAGTAAAGTGTTGAATTTATTAAGCAGACAGTTTCTGCAGACATTTACTAAGCAGACATTTTGCAATGTATTTCAAAAGTAATAAGTGAAATATGATGAGAATGAACAGAACATTTTTTTCTGAGTCATTGTATGTGGGAATTGAAATTTATTTAAGATATGTATTCCTGCCACACCTTTTCCATTTTTTTTACTACCCATTATAGGCAAATGTGAAAAAAATGTCAAAACACCCAGGGACGTTCCATGTAGACCTGAAGCAATATTAAAGGAGTAGCATAATTATCTGTTTATTACTAGTCACTCTTTGCATGTGTCAATCTCTAGTTTTCTTCATAAGTCTGGACAATGGGGAAGGGTGGGTCCATTGTAAGAAAATTAAGCATCCAAAATAATGTAAAACTACAAACTACAAGGGTGTTACAGCCTTTTATGTGTGTGTGCGTATATATATGTATATATATATATTAAATCAATTCAAAATTAGAGAACAATTTATAAACAATTGAACAATTCTGAAATAATGTCATCTTCACTGCTCAACAGTTGAAGGAGTTTTTGTCCTGTCTATACCATTAAAGAACAACAATGACTGAAGCATGGAAAAAGATTACAACATAATTTTCTGAAGGTTACAACATTCAGCAATTAGTAGTAAGTGTACAGGTCTGTGCTCTGAATGACTTCAGCACATTTGCGGCCAAAGGACAGCACTAGTCTCGCACACTGCTCTGGTGTGATTTTGTTCCACTCTTCTTCCAGTCTCCTCCACAGTTCGGTGACTGTAGTGGGTTTCTTGGCCATAACTTTGTCACCAAGGATTTTCCAGAGGTTCTCTATTGGGTTGAGATCAGGACTCTGGGCAGGCCATGTCATGATTTGAATGTTTTCAGTTTCAAGGAACTGTTTTACCTGTGGTGCTGTGTGACACTGCGGGCTGACTGGGTGATAAACGCAGGGAAGGAACCATACGTTGTTGAAGAAGGTTCAAATAAACATTTCCATCCACTCTGCCATGTAGCTGTAGAAGAGGCCCAACTCCTGCTGCAGAAAACATCCCCCAAACCATGACACTTTCTCCTCCACTTTTCACTGACTTCTTTACACACTTTGGGTTCAGTCTTTCTACAGTTTGTCACTGAAAATAATCTTTCCCATCGGACCCAAATAAATTAAACTTGCTTTCATCACTGAAGTAAACTTTGGACCAGTTCTCCTCTGTCCACACAACATGCTCCTCAGCAAAGCTTAGTCTAGCCTTTTGATTCTTTCTGCTAATGAGAGGTTTGGTCACTGCAGAGTGCAGACTCAGTGAAACTGGAAGTTAATTTTAATCATTGTGTTTTCTGCAAAATAATGTTTTTTTTTAAAATGCCTTAGTTATTTTGTGGAAAAGGTGTTCTGGTAGCATGGTATAGACAGGACAACAATTGTTTATAAATTGTATATATATATATTTACCCGCCCTTTCCTGCTATATGTAGATGTTTTTCAAACTTTTACCACAAAGCTGAGTCACTCAATTGCACAGGACGTCTTTAGATGCGCTATAATAAGATTTTGCATTCAGTTGAACTTGAAAACCCAAAGCGTGTTCCAGCATGGCAATGCACCTGTGCACAAAGTGCGCTAATTGAGGATGTGGTTTACATGCTTTAGAGAGGCATATCTTGAGTGACCTGCTTTAGAGCTCTGATCTCATCCCTTCCCTACTGAACAGCTTTGGCAACTTTGACTGCACCCCAGGTGTCCTCACCTACATCAGTACCTGCCTTCCGTAATACACTTGTGGTTGTTAAACACAAATATTCATAAGCACACTCCAAAATCTAGTGGAACATCTTCCCAGAAGAGTGAAGGGATTTATAAGAGCAAATTGGGAGTAAATGTAGATCGCAGTGCTCAAAAATCACATACCACACTTTTGACCAGGTGAACCAATACTTTTGGATATATAGTATTTATATGTGGTTAAATAGTTATTCATATATAGTGGTTGAGGCATTGGACTTTGGAGCTGAAGGTCTTGACTTCTAATCCCAGCCAATGGGATAAATATTGACAGACCTTGTCACTGAAAATAAAGTTTCTTATCTAACACAAAATAAAGAGAAAGCACAAATCCAAGTCATATAAGGAACGACTTTTAAAAATGAGTAACATTTTGGGAATGTCCCAGTCAGAGCCAAGCAAAAATCTCTTGACTTGCCATTGGGGTGTACAGTGAGAGAGCTGGACAGGATGCTCTTGATAATGCAGCAGTAGAAAATTTGTTTAAATCCCTGGGGGACAGATGAGATTTCTTGAGATTTCTCAAGAAGTACAGGCGTTGTTGTGCTTTCTTAACCAGGGCTGAAGTGTTCTGCTGCCAGGACAGATCCTCAGAGATGTGAACTCCCAGGAACTTAAAGCTAAAGACTCGCTCTACCTCAGTTCCATTGATGTTGACTGGTAGATGTCTCCTGTTGTTGGATTTGCGAAAGTCCACAATGAGCTCTTTAGTCTTTCTGGCGTTGAGGGTCAGGTTGTTGTTGGCACACCATGCTGTCAGACTTCAGATCTCTTCCCTGTAGGCCGATTCGTCGTTGTTGCCGATCTGGCCGACAACAGTGGTGTCATCTGCCTACTTGATGAAGATGTTGAAGTTATAAAGAGGAGCACAATCGTGGGTGAAAAGGAAGTAGAATAGTGGGCTCAGAACACAGCCCTGTGGGATGCCAGTGTTCAGAATGAGGGTTGAGGATATCTGGTTGCCCAACCTAACAGATTGAGGTCTGTTGGTGAGAAAGTCCAGAATCCATCTGCAAGTGGAGGTGCAGATACCCAGGTCACTGAGCTTAGTGATCAGTACAGTGGGGGGACTGTATTGAATGCAGAGCTAAAGCCAATTAACAGCATTCTGATGTAGGTGTTGCTTTTATTCAGCTGGGTTAGGGCTGAATGAAGGTCTGTGGAAACTGCATCCTCTGTTGACCTGTTCGGGCGATAGGCAAACTGGTGTGGATCCAGTGTAGGTGGTAGGCCTGCAGTGAGGTGATTCAGGACCAGCTTCTCAAAGCACTTCATAGCGATAGGGGTTATCGGTTGATGGTTGTGGTTTTCAGGCATGTAGGAACCGTGGAACTTTTTCAGGCTGGCCCTGGCTCTGTTGTAGTCCTCTACGTTGCCAGATTTAAAGGCAGCATCTCTTGGTTTCAACAGGAGACAGACTTCAGAGTTTATCCACGGCTTCTGATTAGGAAAGCATTTCACGTGTTTGGAATGTAGTGACATTGTCAATGCACATGTTGATATGGTCCAAAACAGATGTGTAAATGTCCATGTTTGTGTGAGTCCAATGTGACCTGTGAGGCACACATATTCCAGTCAGTATCCTGAAACTGTTGCTGTAGAGAAGAAATTACCCCCTCTGGCTATACCTTTACTGTCCTCACAGCTGGTTTCACCCGTTTGATTAGTGGTGTGTGTTTGGGTAGCATGAACAAAGAGAGGTGATCAGACTGACCCAAGTGGGGGAGGGAAATGGCTGTGGATGCCTCAGCTAAGTTTGTGTATACCTGGTCCAGTGTTTTGTCCCCTCTGGTAGAGCAGGAGACATTATGGTGAAATTTTGGTAATAAAGGTCTCAGGTTGGAGTTGTTGAAATCCATATGGAAGCACCGTGGTGGCAGCATCATGTAATAAGGCAAGATAAAGGGAGTAAAACACCATATATATTTTTTGCCATATTTTCTAAGCACAGGATGTATTTAGTGTCTTATAAAGTGTCATATGTCACTTGTTAAAGTGTAGAAATAACCACTGGATAAAGAAGACATTTTAGACTGGGGAAATTTTCATTACATCTGTATACTCTTTTAAACCTGAACTATAACTGACTTCTTCCGCAATGTGTGTGTGTGTGTGTGTGTGTGTGTGTGTGTGTGTGTGTGTGTGTGTGTCCATCACTGGACAGAAATCATTTGAGCAACTTTATTGGTTTACGCGTTTGTGGGTTTTGGACAGAACCCACTACAGTATTGAAACTCATTTGAAACTCATTATAGGGTTGTTTAAGAAATATAATATTCAACATCCCAGACAAGAACATTCTAATAAGGTAACACGCAAAACCACTGGACCAGATGTCATTGCTGGAAATGTACCCAGAGAACATGCCAACTAGCTGGACACCACCCGCAGTGAGGGAACACTGAGAGACTTGTCTCGAGTTCTTTGCAATTATAAGACTAATTTTAGTGCCAATGATAGCAATTTCAACCCAAAATAAACTCTGTCCATTTCTCAGCTGAGAAAAAGAAACTTCTTCTGCATGAGAATTAGCTACTGGTGGTGGTGGCTCAGTGGGTAAGACATTAGACTTAAAGTTGTAAGTGCAAAATCCCAGCACCACCAAGCTGCCACTGCTTGCCCCTTAGCAAGGTCCTTAATCCTTAAATGCTCAGTTATGATTAGTTATGATTAGTTTATGAGATAACTGTAAGTCACTCTGGATATTGGTGTCTGCCAAATGCCCTAAAAGTTTATGTAAGATATTTTTCTCATTTGTCATTTGAATGATATAGACATGAAGACCAATTTAATGTCTAAATGTCTTACTTGTTGTCAGTTCTCTTTTTTCAGCAACCTACTTATCAGAGGGGATGTATAGAGTTTTCATCTTTGTTCTCCTCCTAAACCGCTTTAAACTGCCATTTTCAATTTGGAAGACCAGATCATTGACTTCCTGGATAGCAAGTCTTCCTGCCCCGACCTCAGTCACCTGAAATGACAGGTCATGTTTCTTTATAGTCTTAAACCTATCCACAACGGATCTATGCTGGTCCATGTGGTCCGATCCAACAGATGAGCTCCTGTAATGCTTCACTAGTCAGGACTGTTTTGGCAGCAAAAGGGGGGGCAATGCAATATTAGACAGTTGGTCATAATGTTATACATAATGTTAGACATTGCTTCTACAGCTTCTATTATCCCCTAAAACCACAAGTTGCCTTGATTTTACTTTTATTGGTGGATCTGAAAATCTATTCTAATTGATTTGCAGCATCTGAACCAGTGCATTCACACCCCACATCATCACATATCGACGCTGTGGACGTTGCGTCCCACAGCGTCCACATCCGATGCAGAAGGTACCTCCCTTCGCGTGGCTTTTTGACGCAGATGGATGGGAGCCCCTGTGCTTCACTTTTCAATGCAGATCGCTGTCATATACACTTAATAATTTATTATCTATCATAATAAGTGTATAGGATTAATTTTAACATTTCGAAAAATCCTGAAGATGACCGTAACCCTAACCCGAACCCTAACCCAAACCCTAACCGTAACCCGGTTGCATCATTTACATTTATGACATTTGGGAAACATCCCTTATGTGGAGAAACTTACAATTAACTGATTAATACAACTGTTAAAGGGCCCAGCAGTCTCAGCTTAGTGGTGTTGTAATTAAAACTCCTGACCTTCTTATCAGGAGTCCCACATCGTAACAGCTGAGCTAGTGACTCCCTAAATCACTATGGTTTGCTAAGTCAGCTGTAAAATCACCCTGCAATAAATAGTGAATAGTAAAAACTGTTTAGATTCTGGCCAGAGCTGGTGAAGGCCTCTTGTTTGAGTGCAGCAAAACACTCTCATGGGACTTGGAGAACAAAAACAACCTTTTTTTTCCCTCAGGCAGTTAAGAGGCTTACACAACATTCTCAACCCCTCCTTCTATTCTTCTACCTTGGCCTACCCACATCCACACTGTAAATAGCTAAATCCTGCAACTTGAGCCAATTCTACAAAGTGCCACTTTTGTTTTTGCCGTTGATCTAAACTTTTATTGCAGCCTTGAAACATTCACATCCCTGAACACAGACATTCAATTGTCTGAACTAAACCGGAGCTCCAATTCTTTTTGTTCTATAAAATAAAACTCAAAATTTCAATGAGTGGAAACTGCATTTGTTTTCCAGCATACTCCCCTGCTACTTTTAAACACTTTACAAATGGCTGGAAAGATTCAGCATAGAAACATTTGTCAGTATGCCTGAACCTTCCAAAGACAACCTGCTTCACTTTAAAGTCACTGACGGACGTACAGCCATCTTTTAAAACGTTTGCACCATTCAAATGTCTTTCTGCTGCTGAGTGTCTCATCACCATGTTGTGTTTGAAGTCTTCTGTATAGATCTGCCTTTATTCTCAAAAAACTTTATCACCACACACTGTTCTATGCAACCACTAACACTGTTGTCTGTCATTTTGATTAGCGGTCTCTGAACTGACATGTGCGCCACCTATCAGTAATAGGACGCATAGCACTTACTACTGTGTGAAGTACCATCATGCTTTGACTTCAATGCCCCTTGTAAATATTTCCCCCATCAGTTTACACACTGTAACCCATAGTGATGATGCAAACATACAGATTAGACATAAGTTTGCAAATTTATTTAAAAAATAGTTCAAAATCAATGAAATAATACATTAAAAAGTATTCAGACTCTTTATATGACACTTGAATTTTAGCGCAGGTGAATTAAGGATGTGCACCTGTGCTATTGACAGAATTAGGAAATCGCTCTAGATAAGGTTTAAAAAGCAGACTGCAGCAAAAACAAAGCCATAACGTCAACAGAACTGCCTGCAGAGAGACATAAACGTGTCACAACACAGACCGGGGAAACAAAACAAAAATTCTCCTCAACCGAAGATCCAAGAGCTTTACATTAAAAGCACACATGGAAATCTTTACTGGATTAGAAAGAAGAAAAAAAAAACATATAGAGGTAATAATGTTGCATGAGGCAGATAGTTTGACAAATTATTATTATTATATATATATATATATGTACACACACACACACACACACACACACACATTCACTAATACATGACTAACACATTATGAAGCAATGCGTACATCAGCAGTTTAAAGTGAGATTTTGTGAAGTGCATAAATCTCTAGAAAAATAACAGGCTATGAGAATTGTTAAAAATTAGGAAAATTAAAAACATAAATAATAAAAAAAGAGTCATGAAACACAGAGTTGTAAATTAAAAAACACTAAAAAAAATTAAATCAGTGCCTATTTTTTAATTCATATCCATGATGTTTTATCTTCACCCCTCAGGGCAAAGTACAGAAGCTTTAAAGAACAAAGTGGATCATATATGATTTGAGACTTTGTTGTTGCACAGATTGACTTTTATTTGTATATAGTTGATTCTGTTCCTGATTTTCTGCGACAGGTTCTTCATCCCGGCCTTCTGGAGCTGATCTGGAAGTTTGTGGACTTGTTCCTCTGAAGCCCTGCTGAACCACCGGTGCAGGTGGTGAATACAGGCGTCCTTATCTGGAATGGAGTGTAATTCTTGCTCGTTGTCGAAAATGTCTAAGCCATTAACGAACTGTTGTAGCTTTAGGTTGTTGTGCCTCTTGAAGATTTCTAGAAAGCACTGGTAGGTGAGGTTTACCCAACCTAAAAACAGAAATAGAACAAAAAACAGCTTATAATAGCGCTTACATCTAATTACCTTTGCTGATTTATTGTTCAAGACAAGAATGAATCATTTATCCTCAGACCTATTTTCGAAACCCTGCTCTCAGCATCTGTTCTATTATTCATCATGAAGCCGAGACCAAACATTCAGACAAGTTCATAGTGGTTGTAACCGTTCACTAGGGTTTTCATGACTTCAATGCTGAAGAATTCAAAGGGCAAAGAACAGGTTTATATTTATCCCATTCACACAGACTTGTGAATGCCAAGTTACAGTCTTCTTCATGCTCTAATAACGCTCTAAAAACGCTCTAATAACACTCTGTATCTCATATACAGGGTGCAAAGTCTGCATTCCAGCGGCGAATCGAAAGCCAAACCTGGAATCTCTTCACCTCTTCCCCACTTTCTGCGATCCCCAGCCAACATGTTAAGTCATGCTTAAATAATTTGCATGCTTCAACCATTACGCCTTTTAAACTGATACCTCTTCAAATCCGGTTGGTTTTGCTCACATTTTTACTTCTGTCAGCAAACCGGTTGCATGTAGCTTTCGTTCATTTCCTGGTCGACAAGACCTTTCTAATAATACGACTTGTTGAACAGAAATAGGCGTTTTCCCTCTTCTCCTTCTCCTTAAAATAAAAATAAAAAAATAACAAAAACACAGACAATGATTTCCAATGCAGCACTTCAGCATACCTTGATGTATGATGCTTTTGCAGGTGACACAGACGTTGTCCAAACAGTTGCTGCCATGTATCTGAAATTTCTCTTCTGACTTGCACACTGTGTTTTGGACGCACCGGGTGTTTCCAGGCTCACCTGCTGCGTGGTAGCCATTCTTGCAAACCTCACACACTGTGTCTTTGTGTGGAGTTCCTGTTCAGTCATAATAATAATAATAATAATGCTTAATTAGAATAAAGAACACTTTTCTTTTCACAAGGCACTTCTTTAACATACATACTATAGGAAAGCATTTTATTTGGTCATTTTTCTATAAAATCATTCACCTTTACTAGATAATAATATGTATTCGGCATGACCTATGAGATTAGATCAGTATGTACGGTCAGTGCGACATGTTTGCAGACTCGAAATAAGGTTTTAGTGTCGGGTCACGTGTATATAGATATAGATAGGGCATCAGAGATGAGAATAAATGAGCACTATTGATTGAAGTCCATAATCTGCATGAGCAACAGGATCCTCAGAACCTCAGAAGTGATTCTTCAAAACTGGTTTATTTTATGCGTCCGTAAGCAAAAAAACACACATTATGAATAACTTTTGAACAGAATTACCTTTCTCTTTGACTCCGAAGCCGTGTGGGCACACCGTATGCGGCCGGCAGACGCCCGAGTACGAGTAAAAACCTTCTTTACAAGCACACACACGGTTAGTGGAACTGGTGCACTCCTGCGTCACAACCTGATCTTGGGAACACCAGTCGCAGGGGAGACAGTCGTAGATGTAGTTCCAGTGCTCGGTGTAGAAGCCTTCGTTGCATCGTCGGCACTCGGTAGGCTGCGTTTCAGTGCAATGCTTCCGCATGTGGGAACCTGGAGGGCAGCGATCGCACAAGATTCTCCGACCGGAGGGAAGCTCGCGCTCGTACATGGTCTCGCTCATGGCGTGGATTAATGATGCTGTGATGCTGAATAGCAGCGCAGCTGTTTTCATAAACTGCAGAAACAAGCACAAACATGTACAACACAATGAGGATCCTTGTTTGGCAGAATAAATAGACAAGTCGGTGTAACTATGGCAACCAAAACATTTTTTTTTCTTGTCCACCAAAACTGCAGCACACTCCAGGGTTTCCCCAATGTTTCTCAGGACAGACAGACAGACAGACAGACAGGCAGGCAGACAGACAGACAGACAGGCAGGCAGACAGACAGACAGACAGACAGACAGACAGACAGACAGACAGATAGATAGATAGATAGATAGAACTTTATTGTCACTGCATTATTGTATTGCATTAGAGCATTAAGTTGGACTCATACCCATATCCTTATTTTATTACTAAATATTTATCGGTCAACACAGAAAACCGAATCAGACCAGAATCTGTGCACTTCAGTAAGATCCTGAATCTACAGATCTCTGTTCTTGTTATTTAATATTTTAGGTCAGTTTTTCTATTTTTCTAGCACCAGCATACCAGGAGAAATTAATTGCATATGCAACCCAATAAACACTTGGTAATAAATCTTTTTTCATGTATAAATAAAAATGTATAATAAAAATATCAGTTTCCTCAAAAGACCCTGATGACCAACAATTCATACAGCAGTATATACAATAATCCCAAAAAGTGCTAAACTCTACTTTTGTCAGTCATGTTGTAACATAATAGCACGTGCTGTATAGTTTTAGGAAAAACCTTGCTGAATACATTGTACGCTTTATTTTGTAACTCATACCTGTGCCAAGGTGCCAGTCGGAGTGTTTCTTCCTGTTTAAGACCAATCACCTCTTTCTTTCTTTCTTTCTCTCTCTCTCTCTCTCTCTCTCTCTCTCTCTCTCTCTCTCTCTCCCTCGCTCTCTCTCTCTCTTTCCAGTTCACTATCTTTCTCCTTCCATCACAGGTTCGGGTCTCCGACTTCATGGCGCAAAACGGCCGCGTTAAACACGCGCAAAACCCGAGCGAAGCCTCCGCGCTCTTTACGTGTGTTCTGTTCTGTACAGTGCTCGCGGACGCACATGCGCGCAAACACACACACACACACACACACACACACGCACACTTACCTCGTGGATTGCCATCTGTGTGTCTGAATGCGCTCCCGCCTCTATTTCTTTCTCTCTCTCTTTCTCTCTTTCTCTCTCTCTTCGGTACTGGTGTCATGAAGGAGGATCTCGGTCCGCTTTTTAAACGCTCGTGGATGCGTCACCGGTCACTTCCAGGAAAAACCCAACACATTATTGTAAACACAAACAAGTGAATGAACATACACATTTCCGAAATGCATGAGCGACAAAAAAAAAAATCCGTTTAGTTTTTTTTTTTTTAAAGCAATTTAACTTCTGTTCCTCACCATCACCATCATCATCATCACCATCATCATCATCATCATCATCATCATTACTACCAATTCACCACCTCCAGATTAATTCAATATGACAAAGCTGACATGTTCATGATTTTCTATATTCTATATTTTCTATATTCAGAAACACAAAATATATTTCTTCTATATTGGAAAATACAAATGTAAAAAAAAAAACCAACAATAACAAAAAACGAAATTTATTTTATATATATATATATATACACACACAGTACAGACCAAAGGTTTGGACACACCTTCTCATTCAAAGAGTTTTCTTTATTTTCATGACTATGAAAATTGTAGCGTCACACTGAAGGTATCAAGGGCTATTTGACCAAGAAGGAGAGTGATGGGGTGCTGCGCCAGATGACCTGGCCTCCACAGTCACCGGACCTGAACCCAATCGAGATGGTTTAGGGGTGAGCTGGACCGCAGAGTGAAGGCAAAAGGGCCAACAAGTGACAAGCAGGGAACTCCTTCAAGACTGTTGGAAGACCATTTCAGGTGACTACCTCTTGAAGCTCATCAAGAGAATGCCAAGAGTGTTTCATCAAGAGAATGCCACACTTTTTTGTTATGTATAAAATTCCATATATAATTCCACATGTGTTAATCCATAGTTTTTATGCCTTCAGTGTGAATCTACAATTTTCATAGTCATGAAAATAATGTAAAAATATATATATTTTTTACATTATTTCAGAAAAAGAAAAAAAAAGAAATTTACCAACAAGTAAAATCAATACCATTTATCACAATAGAAAGAGCTGAGAGATATTAGAAACATAAAGATCCTAAGGTTGATGTTTTGGAAAAAAAAGGAAAAATGGGCAAGTGTAAGAATCTAAGGTACTTTGATTACAGCTGAATTGTGATATGAAGATGATTTGCTCCCTACATCCACCCTGATCACACTATTCTTATTATGTTAACTTATATAACTTATTAAGAATTCTTCTAAAAAAATATTCTTATTCATTTTTATTACCATATTATCAGTGTAAAGCTGCTTTGAGACAATATTCATTGTTAAAAGCGAAATACAAATTATATAATAATTATTATATAAAAATGAGGATACTTAATAATCCATATTTTTTTCTCCACTCTTTCTTTCTTTCTTTCTTTCTTTCTTTCTTTCTTTCTTTCTTTCTTTCTTTCTGTTGACTTTAACATGCACCTGAGCCACCAGTATCCAGTGATCCTGTCCTCCTGTCCCTTTTTTCTCTTCGGAGCTGTCTGATTCATTCCAACTCTCTCCCTCTGAATAGGGTTCTCTTCACTATATACAGCTGAGGATGGTCCAAAATGAATAGCCTAAAGATCCATGAATTTCCTAAGCAACTCAAGAGCTTTGAGCATGGATTTGGACTGTAATAAATATAAGCAGTTTGCAAGAATTATTTTTTGTTAATTAACCTGTCACTGAACTGGGAACCTCAACAATGAATGGAACCGTGATGACCAGAGATTCAGCGCCACCCAGATTAGGATGGATTGCCTCCTGAGCCAGTTTCCTGTCAGGGAGTTTTTCTTGCCTTAGTCACCACTGTCTCGTTTATCAGGGATACATTTATAAAGAACAAACTTATAGCCATAACTTTCAACTTCAACTCTGAAAATGAGATTGCAATGAATTATTTTATTTAGAAATAATTAAAAGTGGCCAATGTTGTACTAAAAGCTCCAACAATGGTCGTTTGAGCATAAAAACTGGATGAAGGGCGATGATCTAGTCAGAGTAACACAAAGAAGCTCTTGTTCCTGGCTTTCATTTGAGTAACTTTATCGTGTACCATCAAACTAAAATATTAATGAGATCTTATTGGCAATAGCAACAGCTTCTTTCAGGATAAAAGTCCCTCTACATGTACAGTACAGACCAAAAGTTTAGACACACCTTCTCATTCAAAGAGTTTTCTTTATTTTCATGACTATGAAAATTGTAGATTCACACTGAAGGCATTAAAACTATGAATTAACACATGTGGAATTATATATGGAATTTTATACATAACAAAAAAGTGTGAAACAACTGAAAAATGTCATATTCTAGGTTCTTCAAAGTAGCCACCTTTTGCTTTGATTACTGCTTTGCACACTCTTGGCATTCTCTTGATGAGCTTCAAGAGGTAGTCACCTGAAATGGTCTTTCAACAGTCTTGAAGGAGTTCCCAGAGAGATGCTTGTCACTTGTTGGCCCTTTTGCCTTGACTCTGCGGTCAAGTCTGATCAATAGAGGTCCCACCTCACTGGATTTAGAGGATCTGTAATAATAACCTACCACCAGATACCACAGCATACAGTCAGAGTGTTAAGACACATGAATATTTTAACCATGTTTGGTTCTGCCCTGAACTGTTCCCACCCTGTGTGTGGTGCACAATGCAAGATCTCACCTTGTGGGGTCTCAATGATCCTAAGGAAGGTGAGAAATCAGCCCAGAACTACATGGGAGGAGCTGGTCAATGACCTGAAAAGAACTGGGACCACAGTTTTCAATGCTACTGTGGGTAATACACTAAGACGTCATGGTTTAAAATCATGCATGGCACGGAAGGTTCCCCTGCTTAAACCAGCACATGTCCAGGCACGTCTCAAGTTTGCCAATGACCATTTTGATGATCCAGAGGAGTTATGGGAGAAAGTCATGTGGTCAGATGAGACCAAAATAGAACTTTTGGGTCATAATTCCACTAAATGTGTTTGGAGGAAGAAGAATGACGAGTACCATCCCAAGAACACCATACCTACTGTAAAGCATGGAGGTGGTAGCATCATGCTTTGGGGGTGTTTTTCTGCACATTAGACAGGGCGACTGCACTGTATTAAGGAGAGGATGACCGGGGTCATGTATTGCAAAATTTTAGGGATCAACCTCTTTCCCTCAGTTAGAGCATTAAAGATAGGTTGGGGCTGGGTCTTCCTGAAGCACACAGCCAGGATAACCAAGGAGTGGCTCTGTAAGAAGCATATCAAGGTTCTGGCGTGGCCTAGCCAGTCTCCAGACCTAAACCCAATAGAAAATCTTTGGAGGAAGCTCAAACTCTGTGTTTCTCTGCTACAGGCCAGAAACCTGACTGATCTAGAGAAGATCTGTGTGGAGGAGTGGGCCAAAATCCCTCCTGCAGTGTGTGCAAACCTGGTGAAAAACTACAGGAAACATTTGACCTCTGTAATTTCAAACAAGGGCTACTGTACCAAATATTAACATTGACTTTCTCAGGTGTTCAAATACTTATTTGCAGCTGTATCATAAATAGTTAAAAAATCATACATTGTGATTTCTGGATTTACTGCGTCTGCTAGCTTACAGGGAACTGTAGAAAAATAAGGCAAGAACAGTCTGGTGACTTGCCAAATCCTAGCCTGATAGCTATCTCTAGCCTATTCTATAATGGCTTCCAAGACACATGAGAGAGGAAAAAGACATCAGGAGAAAGGTGCTATGCATTTGACATACATGAGTTTATGCACGTATACAGATGGTGTACTGCTTGGCAGAAAAGAAAGCTTTCTTATCCTGATTCACATCTCATCTCATTTGAACTCGTTATCTTATCAAGAAACATCCTTTTATCCGGTTTCCATTGTATGTTGACTTGTCACCTATAATAAACACTTATTGTAGCCATTCATTCATTGATTGATTCATTCATTCGCTTTCTTGTTAAGTTGCTAATAAGGTTGCTATTAAGGTTGGCCATTGCTATGCTAAATGTGCTTTGACATTTGGATCCTCAAAAGCTGGGATATGCAAAAAAGAAGAAAAAGCAAATATATAAGATATTAAATTCATTTATTTCACATAGCTGATTTGTCCCATCCTACAGGTTCAAACGCTTGGAAAGAGGTTTTAATAAATAAAAAGCTCACAATCCAGTATCTCAGTGACGTAAGTGCTTATAAAAAGACACTTTAAAGTTTGCTCGAGGAGCTCTACTAGTTTCATGAGATCATTTCCAAAATAACAACGATGTTAAAAGGCCAGGCACACTTCATACCTCGGTGCAAAATTACAGTCATAGAGACGCCACAGCGATACCGTCAAACCACACCGGAGCTGATTGAGTGAAATTTCGAGGGGATTTTTCTTCAAAATGTCAAGAGCAAAATATACATAGTTTTAGGTCTGAAGTTCTTCAAAATAGCCTAGAACTTTCTAAACGCCAAATATAGCAGGCTAAAGGAAAATGTGTGAATATGTCATTTCGAAGACGCCTCCATATCTTTTGTCAGAATGGTATAATTATGAGACTCGTCTCAGGTTTATTTTAAATCAACATCCGTATTTTTTTAAAGCCGCAATGTGACAGTGTCTACTGTCAAAGCACTATTTATTAATATAACTGAATCAAATGAAATAAATTATATGGATCAACTTTTTGGGACACCGGACCTTTCCAGCTACACTATATTGCCAAAAATTTGTGGACACCTGGTTATAAGTATGATTTATGCTTTTTTTGAGCATTTGATTCCACATCTAGTCCCGATTTGCTCTTATAATTACCTCCACTTTTCTGGGAAGATGTTGCACTATATTTTGGATTGTGGAGATTGTGCTCATTCAGACACTAAAGTGTTAGTAAAGTCAGGTACTGATGTAGTAGAGGTGAGGAGGCCTGGGGTGCCATCAGTGTTCCAATTCATCCCATAGGGTTGAGGTCAGAGGTCTATAGCAGGTGGTCGTCCACTCCAACCCATGCAAAGCAGATCTTTATGGGGCTGGATTTGTGCACATGGGTGTATGATCATGCTGGAACAGGTCTCCTAGTTTAAGTGAAGGCAACATTTCATGCAATTGTGTGCCTTCAGCTTTAACAGTTTGGAAAAGAACCGTATATGTCTTGAAAAGTCAGGTGTCACAATCCTTTTGTCCATATAGTGTGTATGTGGCTCTTCCTAAAACTGTGACCAAAAATTTGGAGGCATAAAATCTTTCCTTCTTCAGAACATATAGCCAAAACCATCTTCATGAACATATGGTACACATAAGTTAGAGTGGAAGATCTTGAGTGGTTTGCAATAGAGCTGTGACTTCAACCCTAATGACCACCTTGGGATCAAATGGCCTACTGACTGCTTTAACCTACATCATGACTTCCCTAAAGCCCTTGTGGCTGAATAAATCTCCACAAACACACTTCAAAATCTAGTGGAACATCCTAAAAGAAAAGTAGAGGTTAACATAACAGCAAATATTGACTCAATGTTGGATTTGGATTTCAAAAAACATCAATTTAAATGAGTTGCTTGAGGCTGGTAAAAAAAAGTCAGAACATTTCTGGTGGGGCATTTTTTAGATTTATAAAAATCTCAGGTAAAAGTTCATAGGGGATTCGTTTGGCAAAATTTCCTCTAAAAGATTTGAAATTCTTTAAAATGTCCCTAAGCTTTGGCACAGGAAATGGCTCAGGTGCTATTTCTTTTGTCCCTTTTGTTTTTTTACTCATTTGTCACATAATCTGGGTACACACTGTCCTGTTCTATCCCCGCAGTGTTTTTCTTTTTCATACATTTCTCATCATTGGCTTGGTTAAAGGATCTTGACTTGACAAAAACAAAAAAAAACAGTCCCTTCTTTTTGACAGTTTCCTTTTTCTATGAAATCTTTCATAAACTGTTACCATAAGAACCATATAGTGAATAGTGAACACAAATTGAATATTATTTACTGTGCAATGCCAAGTAATTTTTTTTTGCACATTGTTTGCTCTATAATAATGAAGTATATAAATAATAGATAATGAATCATTGGAATTCCTGATTTCAAATTTGAGGTGATTTTATCCTATTTAAATGGTTAACAAGGCTATGGTGAGACACATTCATTAATCAGAATCATTCATTGTTCCCACTTTGAACGAAAATAAGCAGACCGTATTTTTTATTTTTACTTTATTTATATTATTTTAAGATAAATTGTCCATTTCCCAATAAATCTTAAGTGGAAGCGTCAATAAGTTTTTATTATTGTAAAATTGGGTGACAGCAGCTCATAATAAAATGATTAAGTACCAAATGTGTGCCCTCAAAACTTCTATAACTGTCTGGCATTCACCCAAACAGCACGAGTCTTGTGTTTTAAATAGTATTCTGCTATGACATCATTTGATTTAATGTAACATATTACATAAATTCTAACACCGTAACCCCAACACATTCCTGAAACTGGTTTGTATGTGTGTGTGTGTGTGTGTGTGTGTGTGTGTGTGTGTGTGTGTGTGTGCACGCTTAGAATCTAACAGTCTACGAAACAATAATAAAAAAAAAAAACCTCGACAACAATACGGTCATGTGCTCTCCTGAGACCGAATCATAAGATCATAGTTTCTGTGACGCCTACACAAAATTTCTGCTTATTCTCCTTTTGTCAGTGAAGAGATCAGGATTGGACTGAAAAGTGATTGGTTTTAATTATCGCCACGGAACGTTTGTGAAACACAATACAGAGCAAAAGAGTTTTTGTGCCATGAGATGTTCCGTTAAAAAAACAATCACAGGTCAAAAGGCTTTGTCATTTCAAACATGAGACAGCATTTTTTCAGAAACAGGATTCTAGGTGAAACTATTAAACAATATAAAAGGGTTCGATTCAGTTCATTTTTATTTATATAGCGCTTTTAACAATGGACATTACAGATATAGAGCAAAATAAAATAATGTATACGTGTGTACCTTATAATTGTAAGTTTATCTTTTATCCCTTGTACCAGTAATGACTCTGGTGAGCAAAACCCCCTTGACATGGCATGACAAAGAAACCTTGAGAGAAACAAGACTCAATCATCCTCATCGTGGTGGCACCGAATGTTTATTTATTATTACAGTTTATGAATTTTGAGGTGAAATTACATGCACTTTGGAAAAAGTTGTAGTGTAACCCACCCAATAGCCCAACGACGGAGTCCACTGGTGTGGGTGAAGGTATGCTGCTTGTCAGTCTTTCTCACACCGCTGTAAAAGATTACTAAATTGGATTGCAATTGAATCCAATTAATCTGATTTTTGAACTCTAATCTGACTCCAATTTGTAATAAGGTTTTAACTGGAATATATCTCATTAAAGCTGATCACCTTATTTGTTGTATTTCTTCCATTAACTGATATTGTACACACTACCGGTAGAGCAGATTAGCCGTGTTTCACCACGTTATCGACTTGGTAGGACTATTCTTCCGACCACTAAGGACAGATTCATAAATAACCTGCCTTATTTCTCACTAAACCCATAACTACTAATAATCTTGATCGCATGACTAACAACATAGACATTATCCTCACTAGCACATTAGACACTGTTGCCACCATCCGGTTAAAAAAGGTTAGAGAACAAACACCTGTACTTGGTATAATAGTCATACGCATGCCCTCAAGAGAACAACACGTAATCTGGAGAGAAAATAGAGGAAAACTAACGTGGGGGTATTTAGAATTGCATATAAAGACAGTATGCTCAGCTACAGACAGGCGCTAAATGCTGCTAGAGCTGCTCCCAGTTTAAGTGCAGAAATAAAAACCAATCTGTTTAGCAAAGCCTACATATAACATACATCTCATATCATAAACTTGTTCTCCAGAACATCTGATCAAATGCACATTATCAACTTGTGCTGTTAATATCATGAACAGAAGCTACGCTAATTTCTCTCCACTGCTTCTCTTTCTCTCCCCATCCCGAGGCATCCTGATGTTTGGCCAGCTCCAGACACGTCCCACCTCATGAAGATTATGGACCTTTAAAGAAATAGATGCTGAACTCGCAAACATCCTGAACCATCTAAAGACGTACCAGTGCCAGCTGGATCCCACTTCATGTGTGGAGTTTTGACATTGGACCTCCTGGAATGTTTAAATGCTCTGGCATGGATAAGCTAGTGTTTGGATCTGTGATGATCACAAATGTTGAGCTCAGTAGCTCCTAGTTTTATAACCATAATGACTGTAAAAGACTGTAGAAAGAACATTACTTATAATCACACACTCCAGTGCTCACGTTAGTTCTCTCTCTCCAGTGTTCTGTATTGTTGAAAGATTTATGATCACACTCTTGATGTCACCCAAATGAGGATGGGTGGTTCCCTTTCAAGGTTTATTCCTCATAACATCTAAGGGAGTTTTTTCTTGCCACTGTCATCACAGCTTGCTCATCAGGGATAAATGCACACCATTCACCTTAACTGTTGATTTCTGTAAAGCTGCTTTGAGACAATGTCTGTTGTGAAATGCGCTATAGAAATAAACTTGACTTGACTTGACTTCTTTAATTTTAATAGGTTATTCTAAGCATTTATTATGAACCCATGAGCCTTGTGCTTGGACAACTCGCTTACCGCTGGCACAATTACTTTGTTATAACTTGCTACAGTAAGTCAGTGATAGTCAGAAATCAGAAGCTCCCAGATGTTGTGCTCTATGCTCCATTCAATCATGAGCCTTCTGTATTTACTATCCTGGTCGAAGATTTGTGGTAACACCAGACTTCATAAATATCTACTAGACATAAATAATTTCTGGAAATTTCAGAGAAATGTACATTTATTTGCCAGGCAATAATCAATAAACAAATTTCCAATCAAAAACAAATAATAGAAGAAAGTTACACAAAATGATCAGCTTAAAACCAAATAGATTAGCAATACAGTTTAAATTGTTAAAGAGTCACTCTACCTGGCAATAGAGACACATGGAGACGGTGAGTTCTGACTATCAAATGCTTTCCCGAGTGTTTCACCAAATCTCCCTTCCTTTTAGCCAGGTTTGTCTCCACCTGTGGTCGGTTCAGATATTCAGGCTGCAAAATCATATTCTGCACCAAGTCCATTGTGTCAACCAAGGTTTGTCTACCTTCCTCATAAAAGTGACCTCCCACCACGGTAAGACATCACTGTTCATTGGCGCTCTAAAAGATGTTTATCTGATCCACTGGAAAATCTCTCTGTCACCTCCGGGCAGAAGGTGTGGTTTGCAGCGCGGGTCAGACCTCCATACGGAAAATAGTTAATTTCACTGATGACACACCACTGTGTATGTAAACCTGAACAGCATCAGAATGTCTATGCAATGACTGTACAAAATCAACTGGTTGTACCAACAGGTATGAGTTGTAAATAGGATCTCAGTGCCCTTCAAAGTCATATACCAACAATAACAATAGATCGTATGATGGTCCAATTTAAATATACCTGATTAGGGTGAATTAAAGGAAAAGTAGTGAAAAACCCAAAACAGCCAGAACACTCATTGCCAGTATACCTTGGAATCTGAAAGGTCGCTTATACCAGGTAACATGAAAGGGATCCACATCTGCCCTGTGCAGACTCACCACTGGTGTCCCACAAGGCTTGGTACTTGGTCCCCACCTTATCTCTCTATATACCAACTCCATTGGTGAAGTCATATCCTCACATGGGTTTTCTTAAAACTGCTATGCAGATGACACTCAACTCATCTTTTCTTTCCCTCCATCAGATACCACAGCTTCCGCTCGGATCACAGCATGCTTGACAGACATATCTTCATGGATGAGTGTTCATCAACTAAAACTCAACCACAGCAAAACAGAACAGCTGGTCATCCCAACCAGAGTTCGGGACTCAGACACAGTCTCAGTGTTCAAGTCGAGGTTGAAAACTTATTTATTTAGTCAAACCTTTGATTAGTAGATTTTTTTCTTAGGTAAAGGCTCAGATCTGGAGGGAACATGGATATAGAGTGTTTGGGGAACTGGTATATTTGTATGCTGTCGTCCCCTCACATTCACACATTCACTCAGGTTTGTTGATGGTGGTGTGGTGGGTCGTGTCTTTTCCCAGAGATCCCTCATGTCTGTGTTACCTTCTGGTTCTCCCTTTTAGTTATGCTGCCATAGCAAGTCTTGCCGGAGTCCAAACTGCACAGTGATATTACCTTTTATACAACAATAAGGACACTTAATAAGCCATATCCTTTTCTTCCTGTCACCCCTCTCTCTCTTTCTCTCTCTCTCTCTCTCTCTCTCTCTCTCTCTCTCTCTCTCTCTCTCTCAGTCGAGTTAAACATGCTCCTGAGGCTCCAGTGACCACGGTTCCTGCCCCTCTCCCCTCCATGGATCTTCCCACTTCGTCCAGGCCTGCCTCTGGATAGTGTTCTCATCGACTGGAGGCCACTCTGTGCAGCTTGGGATGGTTTCTCATCAACACCTTGGGTGGTTTCATGAAATTCCGGAGTAAGAACGGGTGCTTTGAGGATGGATTGGACTGTAGTTAATGTCAACAGTCTGCTACACTGACTCAGGATACAGTTCGCTTCTGATCATCATCACTGTACCCCACAACATTGTATATCTGCTTCAAATTGACATTCGGTGCAACCCAGATGAGGATGGGTTTCCTCTTGAGTCTGGTTCCTCTCAAGGTTTCTCCCTTATGCCATCTCGGGGAGTTTTTCCTTGCCACAGTTGCTCAACAGGGACAAAAGTACTTACAAAGAATATATTTACTTTTAATCACCACATTATCTTTGTAAAGCTGCTTTGAGACAATGTTCATTGTTAAAAGCGCTATACAAATAAAAATGAATTGAATTGAATTGAATTGATTCATCTCTAGGTCAAGATCTCCGGATAACTCTTCATGACTCTCTGCTTTTCTATTCAGCCACTGCTCATAACCTTGGGATAACTATGGACAATCAACTGTCCTGCTTCTCACATGTCGCTAATGTGGCTCGTTCCTGTTGATTTCTTCTCTACAACATCCTAAGGACTCAACCATTTCTGTCCACACAGGCTGCCCAGGTGCTTGTTTAGTCTCTTGTTATTTCAAGACTCAACTACTGCAACTGTCTGCTGGCAGGTCTTTCCCCGAATGCTATTCATCCACTGCAAATATACCCAAACGAGGCTGCACAACTTGTGTTCCATCTGCCCAATTTCTCCCACACCACCCCACTGCTGCGCTTCCTTCACTGGCTTCCAGTAGTTGCACGTATCCGATTCAAAACACTGATGTTTTCCTACAAGGCCAAATATGGACCAGCACCATGCTGTCTGAGATCCTCCAGCACTGCTCGACTGGTACCACCTTCTCTCAAAATGAGAGGTAAGTATACTTCAAGGCTCTTCTCTGTTCTGGCACCGAGGTGGTGGAATGAACTTCCCCTAGATGTCCATACAATGGAGACCCTGGCCATCTACAAGCGACGGTTAAAGACCCACCTCTTTCTTAAATACTTCAATTAGTAGTTGTTTAATAAGTTTGCTTTGTAGAATTCAAGAGATATTAATTTTGTAATCTTGCGTACCAGTGTAGATTTATTCATTGCTAGAGACTCAAAGCTTTTGTACGTCGATCTGGACAAAGGCGTTCGCTAAATGCCTCAAAAGTAAATGTAAATGTATATCTTAGGTATATCTTATCTGAAGGTATATCTTATCTTATCTTATAGTATATTATCTTATCTTATCTTATCTTATACTTATACTTAAATTATGTTGACAAAAGTTTTGAATAGTTTGTCTTTAATTTTTTCTGATGTACAGTATGCCATCTATGCAAATCCAAAATTTCAATAGGATCATTTATTTTTTTGTTAATCAAAAACCAGATAAGCTTCAAACACTTACACAATATAAAAATGAATTAATCATCCTGACCTATTATATTAGGTATTAATAAGAGTTCTTATTTATTTATTTATTTATTTACAGTAAGCCTATTTTGCATGTGGCTCACTGTTATTACATCATTCTCCATTGTTGGTTATAAAACAATATGAGTTTGCTCATTGGAACATCATTGAAACTAGTAAAATGGACACTGAAAGCACTTACAGGCATTGTGCTTTGGTTAAATACTTCAAAGGAGCAGGGTGTGTGTCTTTGAGTTTTTGGTGACATCACAGATTCCCAACCCTTTGGAACCGGTGCGGGCTCATTTTCAAACCCCTTGTCATTAGTCAGAATGGAGCAATGGAGTGGTGCACACTCCTTTTTAGGAAAAAATCCTTTTTATAAATAGTAAAAGATCTATTTTTCATCTTTTTGTTAAAAAGCACTATACAAATAAAAATTAATTGAATTGAATTAAAAGCTTTTTAAAAGATCGGTAATAGTGCTGTGCAAAGTGAATTTCGGCATCATTACCAATTAAGACGTGATGGGTTCAGCCTTACAAAAGAAGTCCCCAGGTGGTGTTAAATGGCCCGCACATCAGAGAATATAGAGAATATCCAGGTTGAGCTATAATAAGGAGCCCTTGCTGGTTTGTTCAACAACACACATCATTGCTGTGTTGAGTTTTTTCTTGAAAATTACCAACCACTAATACCATGTTTCACCCAGAGGCAGCATATATAAAAAGAAAAAAAAATTGGGCCTAAAACAGATACCTGCAGAACACCAAAATTTACCTCAGAGAGTGTGGAGACATCACCATTTACATCAACAAACTGATAGTGATCAGTCAAATAAAGCGTAAGCCAGGAGAGAACTGTTCCCTTTATTTCAAAACATTCTCTAGTCTAGCAAGGAGGATAATATGAACAAAGGTGTCAAAAGCTGCACTAAGGTCAAGCAAAACAAGTAAGGAGACACAACACTGATCAGAGGCCAATAACAGGTCATTTACCTGACCTAACGCCATCTCTGTGCTATGAATAGGCCTAAATCCTGACTGATACATTTCCTGACTGATAACATTTCGAAAATGTTATTCCTAAGTAGATGTGAGCAAAACTGCTTTGCTACAACCTTTTGCAAAATCTTGCATATAAAAGGGAGGTTTAATATTGGCCTGTAGTTGGACAGCTGAAAAGAGTCAAGGTCAGGTTTCTTGATTAGAGGTAAAAAAACTGCCAGTTTGAAGCGTTTAGGTACATGGTACCAAGGTTTGCTTAATGATGCGTAAATTCAGCATTCACTTATCCTTATAAAAGGCTTTTTTTCGATTTTGGTTCCACTTCACTCCTCCATTTAATAAATCAATATAATGAACATGTTATATCAATAGCAAGGGTTCTAGTTCCATTCAATCAAATCCGTCCATGTGGAAACATAGCAAAAGTTCCGTTTGGTGTTCTGATGATTTATGTCATTTAAAACACAGTTGACAAGAAAAAAACATTAACAAGAATATTTTGTCTTCATGCTCTAGGTTGAGTTTGTTTTTTCTTATAATAAACATACATTTGCATAAAGCAGCAAAATGTGTCCATGTACATGTTTATTGGGTATTAAAAACAGGTACATTAAAAAAGATAATTATTTGTCATCATTTCCTAAATGACTATCTTGCTCTCACACACTTTGACACTAGACCTATGATATTTACACCAGACCTTTAACCATTGCACCCACGCTTGTTCCGTGTCCTATTGCATTATACTGTGAAGCTACTGGACCAGAAACCTAAAACAACAGCGGAAAAAAAACCAAAAAACACGTCATCATATTATAACAGCCTTAGTAATAATGATTAATCTTTTTTTTTTGCCAATTGATATATAGACGTGCTATTTCTCAGCTATCTTTCCAGTTTATCTCCCCGACTCTACTGTTTCAATAGTATTGTTGCACAATTTAAAAGCCGTGCGGTGGCTGCGTAACAGGAAGTTGTAAAAGCTTTTCAATTTAGTCCTCTTCCGGGTAATAAATACATGCAAAATTTCCTGCTGACTGGAATACCAATTTATTTTAATACTTACTGCAACTGTAGCGGAACCTATGTACTGAAGTGAACTAAAAATATTCTCCCTGGTCCTGAAGCATAAAGCATTCCAGCAGTCAATTTAGTCAGTGCAGGTATGAATAGTGTTTTCATACCTGCACTCTTGTTTCAAAATGATTCATGACCTGGGATGCCTTTTCAATCATTGTAATGATTCCATCTGATGAAAAGTTAATGTAATTTATTTCAGGTGTCTGAATTTCAACCTTTGTCCATATAATCGATTTATTAGAAAAGCTGTGGTGGATAAACGTGAGGCAATTTCCAAAGTGACAAAGAAACAAGTGTGAGTGATTCGGCCGTATTCAGACATGGTAGTGTAGGGGCTTCTTGGAAGCAAAATCTATCTATAATCCTTTCATACATACCATTAAATACCAAAGAAGTTTCATTTTGTTTGCTTTTTAAACAATATATGTGCTGGTGATGCTAAGTCAAAGTGGATCTTTTGAATATTCAAAAGAAATCAAATTAAACATCTGTTTAGAGGAATTATAGCATGCTTTTTTATTTTAATATGTAAATGCATGATACAATCAGGGAAAAATACGTGCTTGTTTAACTGTTAAAGAAAGAGGAAAATCTTGACACATCATTTGAATAAAGACAGTGACTCAGCTGTTCGGACATCTAGGGGGAATTTATTTCACCACCTGTAACTAAGAGAAAAAGTCAGCAGTGTCAAGACATGTATGCTGTACTTAATTACGTAAATCTTCAGGACGCCAAACGGAACTTTTGATATGTTTCCACACGGACAGTTTAAATTGATAAATGTGTCTTTCATGGCGGATTTTGATGCTTGATTTTAGAATTGACGCATTGGTAAAACAAATGTTTTAATGCAACCTCGATACTCGCGGGGGTTATGTTCTATAAACCTTCACGAGTAACAAAAAAATTACGACTCAACAAAATTGTTAATTACTTGTCATAGATGTTGTATTTATTACTTTATATATATATATATATATATATATATATATAGTAATTACAATGTAAACATTATACATAAGTGCTAATTAAAAGACAATATGAATGATTCAGGTGTGAGTATCAAGACATTCCTAACAAAAAACCCCAAGTCGGACTAGCATGTGTTGTGTTACACATGTTCTCTGCTTCATCAGAAAGATATGCTATTTAAGATAGATCTGATAGTGGTCAAAGCAGACAGACATCACTGACATGCTGCCATGATGCATCACGTGAAGCATGATTTGAAAAAAGAAAAAATTCCAGAGAAGGAAAAAGACAGAACATTTTCCAAGAATAACTAGTGCCTCATATCATTCTTAAAATATTTGAAGACTCATAAAACTTTATTTAAATGGAAAATGTAAAGGAGTGACGGTACTAAAGTGAGCACAAGTTATCTTTTATTTAGTTATGTCGTCATTGTTGAAAAAGCATAAAAGCAGGGTGAAGTATCTGAACACTCCTTTTGATTTGCACATAGTGGAACTTAACTATGCCTTCCGAGCAAAATGAAAGCATGGGTGACTCCTGGGAATTCGCCTAATAGTTCCCATACAATGATTTCAATGGTTTTTCAATTAAATAATAGATGTGTTTGTATCTGTTTATCTGTCTCTATTGTCTCCCTCATGTGTTCAAATCCTGGCCCCACCAAAGCTGCCACTACTGGTCTTTTAAACAAGGCTCTTAATCACTTAACTGTATAATTAGGATTATTGTAAATGGCTCTCGATTAGGTAATCTGCGAAATGCCAAAAATGTAAATGTAAACCACATTATTTCAGAATATCAGGAGCAAAACACTCCAACATGTGCTATTTTCTGATAAATAAAATTAATCAAAAGCCGGCTGCTGTGATGTGGTACAGTGTGACGTTAGTTTAAACGTAAAAACAACAACCCAATCCAAAGTTTTGTTTATATCACAGTCAATTGCCATTAATGCCTTTTTTTCTAACTGATGAACGAATGTCATCATCCTATTTATTCAAACAGCAAACAAAAGATTTGCACATGGTAATGTGAAGGGGAAACAAGCCTACACTGGAAAAATTTTTAACTGACTTTTTTCAGCACTCTGACATTGAAGACTGCTTTTCATTACACCACTATACACTGCATTTAAGCAGATTATAGTAATTCCCCACATCCAACCAGTAAAAACCACGGAAAACTCCCTATCGACTTCAACTTTCAGTTCTTCCCTGTTTATGTCAAATCGGTTTTCTCAAGGAACAGAAAGACTAAAGTCCCCCTTTTTTAACATTCAAACCAGTTTATATCAGTACTGGAATTAGATCACCTGATATACAGTAAAGACAATGTGCTTGCTTAAATCTGCTAGATGTGAATCATCGAAAATGATCGCTTATACTCATGATTGCTGGCCAGATAGTGTAGGACTACAATGGACAGATTTGCACCCAAGTGTTCATCAGTGAACAGTTGAGAAGAGCAACAATGTTATAGGCATTCAGGGGAACCCAAATAAGGATGGGTTCTCTTTTGAGTCTGGTTCCACTTAAGATTTTTTCCTCATACCGTGTCAGGGAGTTTTCTCCCTCACCATCATTCCCACTAGCTCACTCCATATGGATTAACTTATAGTGACAAATGAGGGAATCATTTCTGTTTTACTGTTTGTAGGTTCCTGGTTTTGTAGAAAGCTTGTTTCATTTCCTGCTGTACCACATGTAAACAGTTGAATGTATATTTGTTTCCATGATACACTGTATAGAGAAAAGTTGCTGGACCCTTGAACATTAGCTCAGTGGTAGTTCGGTGGGTTAAGGCTCTATGTTATTGATCGGTAGGTCAGAGTTTAAGCCGTTGTATTGCCAGGCTGCCACCTTTGGGGCCCCTGAGCAAGACCCTTAATCCTCTGTGCTCCAGGGGTGCTGTATCATGGCTAAACCTAATGTCGCTGGGATATGCAAAGACAGAATTGATCTGTGTGATGTAATGTACATGTGCCAAGTATAAAGCATCTTTTTTTTCTTTTCTTACTACTTAGTTATTGACTTACTTACCTACTTACTTACTTACTTACTAAGATTTATATGTATTTTCTAAAAGTCTCATTCCACATTTAGTCCTCATTTGCATCTACAGTACTACAGTACTACAACCGCTACTCTTCTGGGAAGGTGTTCAGTAACAGGAGATCTTTAACTGCAACTCATGTAAAGTATATCCTAATGGAGCTGCTTTGTGCTAAGGGGCTTGCTGTCATGCTGGAACAGGTCTGGGTCACCTAGTAAAAGGAAAATATCATGCTACAGCATCCAAAAACATTTTATACAATTGTGTCCCTCCAAGTTGAAAAGTTTGATTTGTTTGCCAATACAGTGTAAAAGTTTATACCTTTGCCTCCATTGTGTGACAGCTTTCTGGTTTCCTTGCATCTCAAAGTGTGGCTTTATTCTAGTAAATAAATCATGCAAAACATTACAAAGGTTTTAGAAGAAGACAGTGGCGAGCTGTGCGTTTGGAACCCGGGCTTTCAGGGAGGACTTAAACGACTTAATCCACTTTTTAATACCTTAAGTATCACGTCACGATTATATAAACCATCAATACTATACAAAAACGCAATATACTGTAACAATACTGTGGCATTACAGAGAGGTGAATACCATTTTACTAAAGCAAGAAACCAGTTAAGACTCCAAACCTCTACACTACAACAACTACTGTGCATCTACATCATCAGAATCAATATTTGTTTAATATCATGACAAAAAACATAAAAATGTAAATAAAATACAACCTACTCACAAAAAATGCAGACTCATAATTTGCAGACTCACCGCTCCTCAGAGGCTGTAATCCAGTGGTACCACTCATATTCACTGGTCTGGAAGTGGAGAACAAACCCTTTCTTGGGCTGAGACAAGCTAGCTAGCTTCAGGGTTGGCCGACCTCCTCGCGATGTCTAGCTTTTCTTCAAAATGTATTTTTTAGCGTGTCCAAGACCAAATCAGTTTCTCTTCCTCAATAGGCATTAAAAAGGTCTAACTCAGATATATTAATGTGTGCAGAGCTACACATTGTGTTTTGCCAGTCGAACTTGGCTGTAACAGTTTCCCTCTGACCAACCAATCAGAGGACGGGAAAATGCTGACGCTATTCTGGGCCAGCTAGCTGCCCTGTAAGGCGAATATGAAATCTGATTGGTTAAAGAAACAGACCCATTGCTAATATTCTCTATGGTCAAAGAGCAGGCAGTATTAAGTTTGAAGGCCCTGGGCAGATTAGATTGACATGGTAGAACATAGAGGCTGAAATCTGATTGGAAAAATCAAACATACCTATGACATCACTGGACCTACTACATTTTACGAACCTGGGGGCATTTTCACCCCCCTAAGTGGGATGTTCTCATGTAGAATTTGGACATTGGACTTCTTTAAACTTTTAAAGGCTCTGGCATGGAAGAGTTCGTGTTGGATCTATGATGATCTCAGATGTTTTAAAGATTTATTAATCACACTTTTGGCATCACCCAGATGAGGATAGGTTCCTCTCTTGAGTCTGGTTTCTATCAAGGTTTCTTCCTCATACGATACAGGGAGTTTTTCTTTGCCACAGTCGCCCCCAGGCTGCTCATCAGGGATAAATACACACCTTTCACTTATATTAAATTTTGTTTTGTAATTCTTATATTCTATAAAGCTGCTTTAAGACAATGTCCATTATAAAATTTAAAAATAAACTTGAAATTAAACTCCTGCACCAGTTCCTGATCAACAACTGCTGCCCAACTGCTGCTTTGTTTTAATGCTGGACTTCTTTGTCAAACATAGGAATGCGTTGATTTACCGAGTCAAAGATGAAAGCTTGGATGAATGTGTATCTGTTTGGGTTTAAATACTACCTGTCAGAGTAAGTTTGTTAAGATTGAGTGTGTGTATGTGTGTGTGTGTGTGTGTGTGTGTGTGTGTGTGTGTGTGTGTGTGTGTGTGTGTGTGTGTGTGTGTCTGTGTGTAGGCATGCTTGTCTGGGTAACTGTGTGTTTTAGTGGATATGTTTAGTTTTGTGTGTGTGTGTGTGTGTGTGTTTGTATATGTGTGTGTTTTAATAATAATAACTGTGTCTTCTACTATATGTGTGACTGTGGATATGCGTAGTTTTCTGTTTGTGTGTGTGTGTGTGTGTGTGGGGGGGGGGGGGGGGGGGGGGGGTGGAATCAGTGCATGTTTGTGTAACTAATTGTATGTTATTTTGTCTTTGTGATTAAGAGTGTGTCTAATAGTGTATGTTTATGCTTGTGTACGTGTGCACACACACACACACACAAACACACACACACACACGCACAGCGGGAGAGAGAGAGAGAGAGAAACAGAAAGAGAGAGAGAGAAAATGAGAGAGAGAGAGAGACCCTGTGTGTGTGTGTAATTATGTTTGTCTGAATGTATTTTTTAACTGTCTGTGTGTGTGTGTGTGTGTGTGTGTGTGTGTGTGTGTGTGAATGTATTTTTTAACTGTCTGTGTGTGTGTGTGTGTGTGTGTGTGTGTGTGTTGTGTGTGTGTGTGTGTGTGTGTATATATCTGTTCAGTGTATACATAATATATGATTTTGCATGTGTGTGAGTTTGTAACTCTATGCATGTCTGTGTGTTTGATTTCTGTCTGAATGAGTGGATATGTGTACATTTATGTGTGTGTGTGTGTGTGTGTGTGTGTGTGTGTGTGTGTGTGTGTGTGTGTGTGTGCGTGTGTGTGTCCTCCTCCAGGTATGTGTTTAAGACCTCTGGCACATTAATCAGGAAGGAACCCGATTAAACAAGGCAACAAGGCAAGTGAAGGAGTTTAGTGGATCAGTAAAAAAAATAAAAAACTCTGCGCTGGGAGATTCCTGCTGTTTCTGGACTGATCCAGTAGTAAACATGCTGCATTCTGCTTTACGTCAATATTTATTGCTAAACTTGCCTCGAAAGAATGTTGAATGACATAAAAATGCAACATGCGTTTTGGGGAAAAAACAAACTTCGCTTTATTTAAAGTTTTAGCACGCTATCGCCATGGCAATGGATGTTTTGGCACAGGATATTTTTTCAGCTTGTATATATTTGCAATGACAGAGCATTTTGTTGTTCTTGTCATGAAGATCGGATAAAAAAAGAAAAAGAAAATGGAACAAGCCTAAACCTAAAATGGCAAATCGTTTTGTGAACAAATGCACCACTGAGACTTAATTGGAGTGAAATGTTAAGGGAAAAGCTAGAGAGAGGGTTTGCATTTTTCCTTGAGTTTAGGAATAAAATCATTATGTAAAATATTTAAGTGAAAATTGTCTGGGTCTGCAGAAAAAAAAAATTCCTACTGAATGACACAACATGGACTCTTCTTTCTGAAGACCATTAAATGAAGGGAAAACTAATAATACAGTATTAAGCTTGATTATCTCATTAAAATGGAACCTGTAAGGTGATATATTGCTTCTCAAAGTTGATGTGTTGGAAGCAGGAAAAATGGGCAAGAGTAAAAACTTAAATGAGTTTGACAAGAGCCAAATTTTGATGTGTTTAAACTGCTGAGTCTCCAGAATAGCAGGCTTTAGATAAAAAGCACCTTTTTAGATGCTATTAGGAGATATTCTCCATATAATTGAAAAATGTTTATGTGTATGGCACTTTTTACAGTTGATATTGCATGCATCAAGGTCTCTTTGACATCATGTCTACAACCACAAGCATCAGAACTCGACATATGGAAGAAGTCTGATGCATAATGGTTTTTTTTTACTTCATGTAGATAACCACAAGCACAAGAACTGGACAATGAAAGAAGGTGGACTGGTCTGATTCATCAAGGATTTTTTGACCTCATGTAGACAACCACAAGCACAGGAACTCGACTGACGGAAGAAGTCTGATGCATAATGGTTTCTTTGACATCATGTAGACCACCACAAGCATTAGAACTGGACCAATGGAAGAAGGTGAACTGGTGTGATGCATCAAGGTTTCTTTAACGTCATGTCAAAGAAACTTACCTGGGGAAGAGATGCATTATGAGAAAACGTCAAGCCGTGCAATGTTTCAGGCAATGTTTTCATCGATGTGAGTTTGACACTACCTGAACACTGAGATGACGTAACACCCAGATCTACCTGAAAACGGTCATTAATCTATTGACAGAATTTCCCATTGAGGACAAATAGTGTTTTCCCCCACAGTGAAAACATTTTCACCATATTGTCAGGGGAACGGGTGCTATTCTCAGCTTGTTTTTAGGATACATTTGTTGCAAGGTCTGGACATGCTATTTTCATTTCCATGGAGTTTTCTACTGTAAAATGATCTCACTGTTTTTCATACATTATTCAGAATCCCTTTAAACGGCCTATAAATGGTTTCTCGTTGCAACTCTCTTCGAAGTGGGAGGCAGGGGTAAACAAATGTGATGTGTGTTTAATAGAAGGACATCACTTTGGGTAATGATTGTGAGCAGGTCATGCCTCACAACTTAATGGATATTCCATGTAGGAGAGCTTGTGGGTAGTGTTCATCTGGGCTAATTAGTTCAAAATAAAAGCTCTTGTGGAGGTCTGACGAAGTCATTAAATATTTGCAATGACGGACCACCCTGAATCACGGTGAGTACATTGCACTTAATCGGCAGGAAACAAAAACTACATCCTTACAAGACCGGCATGCCTTCTTGCAATAAAAAAAAAACCCAGAGTGACGAGCATCTAGAAGACCCAACAACTGTTCCAGCATGGTAATGCACAAAGCCAGCTCCATGAAAATATTCTTGTTGAGTTGGAGTGAAAGATCTCCTGACACAGAGCTCTAAACCCTATTGAACATCTTCAGGATGAATGCAAACACTGACTGCACCTCACTGGATAAGTTTTGGTTTACTGATTGGAAGGTTAGGGTTTTAAGCCCCGGTATCTCCAAGATGCTCTTCATGGGCCGCTGAGCAAGGCCCTTAACCCTATGTGCACCAGGGGTGGTGTATCCTGTGCTTTGACACCAGCTTCGTAAAAAAAAAATCTCTGGTATATGTAAAGAAAATAATTTCACTATACTGTAATGTATATATGATGAATAAAGGTGCAGCTTCTTCTTCTTGTGGATGAATGAATCTCCACAAATCTCCACAAGCACACTCCGATGGGTACTATAAGAGCACACAGGGACTAAATGTGGAATGGGATGTTCACATACAATCCTATGGTCAGGTGTCCACAACCTTTTGTTTATATAGTGTATATTTTTATATTTATTTGATGGCTGGAAGAGAATACTATTCAGGAAAAAAATCTATTGTAAACACACACTCACACAGATACACACACACACACACACACACACACACACTCACCTTCATTTGAATGTGTAATATGAAATATGAATGTCTTGTAAATAAAAGTACAAAAAACATTTGGCAAAAACAGTTGAATGATGCATGGAGAACGTTCTGACCAAATTTGGCCCAAATGCCAGCAATGCTCTTGCCCCAACAATGGGTCGAGTTTGTGCCAAATTTATGGTTCTTTTGACCCGTGTTTAAACTAGAATGTCTTGGTCGAAACATATAAAATGAATGAATTAAAACATCCAAAATTGGCATCGTTTTGCTTAAATGATTCAGAAAAGCTGTTCTTATATGTAAGTATAAAAAAGTACACTGTCAAATTGAACTCAAAATGACTTTTCGATTTTAGACAAACATTTTAAAAAGCTTGGACTATAAACCTACTTCTAAATTAGGCCCGATGTTGGTGTTTGGAAGCACGTGGGCCAAATTTGCTTAGAATTAACCTCAGACCTTCTTTTATCTGTCTGATACATTTTTTAAGTTTTTTCCCAGATGGTGCTCTGGGTGGCTATAAACATGTTGTAGCAAGAAAAAGCTTTTTACTTGTTACATGTACATTACAGCACAACAACATTTTTTCTTAGAATGCTGAGGTCAGAGCACAGGGTCAACCATGATACAGCGCCCCTGGAGTGTAGAGGGTTAAGGGACTTGCTTAAGGGCCCAAGTAATGCATCTTGGCTATTGTTGACCTTTCATGTAGTAACCCAGAGCCTTAACCAGTGAACTACCACTCCTTTATTTAAGGAATGAAAGAAAGAAAGAAAGAAAGAAAGAAAGAAAGAAAGAAAGAAAGAAAGAAAGAAAGAAAGAAAGAAAGAAAAGACAAAAAAAGATGAAGAAGATGAAGAAGAAAAATAAGAAGAACTGCATGACAAAATCCATTAACACAATTAACACAAGTATTTTATCAATCCTAATTTTCCATTAGTTTCTGAAACACTATTCTATGTGTTTCGAGGAAAAAACATTCCACCAACTGTGTGTGATCCTGAGGAAAACACTCATCTCTCATTTTGACCAAAGAGCTACTAGACTGTAAAAAGGAGTTGAGTGGTTTGATTCTTTTCCTTATGAGGACTAAACAGCTGAGTCATGATAAAATCCCAGAGTAAACCATTATGTACAAGCATAGGATGGATTTGGTGGAGGAGCACTATTTATTTATTTTTACACACAGCACGTCTCACACACTTGATATAAAAATCCAAAATGTTGTGGAACAGCTATAAAACAAGTTTGTTCTTGTTAGCATGTATTGTATATTATAGTGGCTATTAACAAGAAACCACACACTCACCCCACCCATATCTGGCCATCTTATTAAGAAAGTGCAAACTTCTCTGTCCTGCTAAGGGTCATTGGCCAAAAAAAAACATCCCCCCACACCACTGTCATTTCATCTTGGCTGTTAAAGCACTGGTTTGACTACATTTATACAAATACAAATAGCCCTGTACCTTCAGTATATTATATCCAATGCTTACATGCTGAAAGAATTTCTAGAAGAATCGAAAAAACAGCACCAACATGAAGAATATAACAGACAGGTGCTAGAGTGTGTATTCATTGCTGATTTGTTTCTGCCAGTAAGCGCTAGAGGGGTGGTGGGATTAATGTTTTTAAATTTATGAAACAAGTTAATTCAGACACCCGACCGCAAACTTGTTTTGGTCAAATATCTCGTTGCACTTTTCGTCCCCATTTGCTGTTATAATAACCTTCATTTTACTGGGGAGATGTTCTACTAGATGTGCTTGTAGGTATGTGTACTCATTCAGTTACAGGGGTATGAGTAAAGTCTAAGTTGAGGTCAGAACTCTACAGCCCTCAAGATCTTCCGTTCCAACCCATGTAAAACCAATATATTCATAGCGCTGGCTTTTGTGGTTCATTATCCATTCATTATTTCACACAATATCATCAACTGTTGGAACCCAACCAACATAAACCATACCATGGCAACGAGGTTGTGTAGCTGAGCACTAGTTTATGCATGTATAGAGGGCAGAGCTGTAGCAAATGAGTGGTAAACACCTAACGAAAGTGGTTTGATGAGTGATTGTTCTCTGTCTGGACTTAAACAAAGCCTAGAATTGTTGCTCCTGCTTCTTCAGTCACTCAAAGGTGAGCTGGGGTTGAGTCAGGTAGAACCCAGGTAAGCTCACTCAGCTGTATGACAAAATTCTTTCACTCTCAAATTTCAACACTGTGGCTTTAGGAAGAAATGAGAGCCACGCCCTTCATTTATAAATAGGTATCTGCGTACCCTTACTGGCACACATATGGTCATAGAGATTTGTGTACAGGGGTTTTGTCATACTCAAACAGGTTTGGGTCTCCTAGATGAGTTAAAAGTAAAATTCCATGCTACCACAATCAAACACAACTGTGTGCCTCTAATTTTGTGGTAACAGTTGCCTGGAAATATTAAGTGTCCCACTGGGTTTATTCATTAAGTTTATTGTAACAGCTATTTAACCAAAAAAACAAAAACAAACACAGGTTGCCTTGTTATTGAGAATCTTTTCTGTCCTGGAAACTTACAACAGTTAATTACATAAAGTTGAAGCTGTACTAAAAACATTAAAGCTGGAAAATTACAGCTTTATTTTTGACTTATAGAGGCACTAACACTTGTCATCAATCCAGATTCGTTACTATAGATAGACACATCCGAATCAAAAAACGTAATAACGTTAGCGCTATCAAAAGGTTTTGAGACTAACGGCGCATACTGGTGCTATTCTGACCATGTGAAACTCTGCATGAAACTAAACAAACTAATCTGGCTTTGAGATGTTTGATACAACATGCAACGAGTCGTTCGATTCTACCTTCGAAGAGTTAAACTCCTGAAAACGATGAAACCGTTAGGCAACTTGAGCATAATCAGTGTAAGTGAACAATCCACATGATCTCATTCTTCGCTAATACCCACGCTACTCCCCAGATTTGGCTCTTTCGCCCTCTTCCCGGGGTGAAGTTCGGGCTCAAATGTCAACGTTTTGACAAGGTTGCAGAGATCCAAAGAAGACTTCCAGCACATTGTAGTGCAAAGGGACAATTTTGAAGGTGATAGTGTTTCAACGTAGATAAATAAGTACTTTCTTGTAAACAGAGCGAGTCTTGAAACATTTTGTAAACGGTGCTGAAGTCTTATGGTTTAGTTGTCAGTAATAATAAAGAAATTTTCATCATTTCATTGTTAAAAATAAAAAATTATTTCTTTGCTCAGCTATTAGTTTCTTTTCTTTTGAGGACCTTTAGTCAGGCATCATCTTATTAACCATGGCAGGGAAAACAACATGCCAATCATGATTGTTTTTAGAGGAGTCATGGTGACTCATTTTTTTGTCTTGATCTAAACAAAAGTGACATTTTGGTATGTTGCATCTATTCAAAGACCTAATTGTAGTCTACATAAATGCATACCAGATTACAGCGAGTGGGAGTATCACACTTCTCAGTGTTGTGAATCTATGTTTCACGTTGTTCACGTAGTTATGATTATGATTATTATATAAATCCAACTGATACAGACCATCACTTTATTCCCTTTTATCACTATTGTAATAAGCACTGCGCTCCATAAAGAATTTCCAATAGATTTTGGAACATATTTGTTCAACATCAGTAAAGTCAGGCAACCTTCACGGAGCTTGCTTTGTGCGCGGGATGCAGTTTCACGTTTTCTAGTTCCAGTGACAGGACGTTCGAAGACGTTCGACACAACTGTGTGCTTTCGACATTCATATACACAGAATATCCTGTAAAGCACCAGTAAATTCATTATAAGAACATGTATTGAATGTGACAATACGATTCTTTTGGTTAAAACAACTAACTAAGGATTTTTCACATGCAGTTTTGCAATGTTTGTTTTTCCAACCCCTTCAACATTCACATTATTCTGGGTGAATTTATAACAGTTTGACCAAATATCACATGGCCACCTGATCATCACATCCTGTAAAACTTCCCCCAAACTGTTGTCACATAGTTGGAAGTACACAATTCTGTAGAAGGGCTTTGTACACTGTTATTTTGTTTCTCTTTACTAGAACTGGGAAACCTAAACCTTTTCCTGCATTACAATGCTCCTGAGTCAAGACATGATGAAGTGTTTTGACTTTACCCAGGCTCTTGTTGCTACATTTCAAAATCTAGGTTAAGACATCGCCATGAGTGGCACAGACACAGGTATAGTGATACTGAAATAACGAAACTTTAAATGTTTATATTTCAACTCCATTCTAGTAATGACAACATTAATCTGATGTAATGAATACCTCAGTACTTTCACAATTAACTCCAACTTGTGTTTTTGCTTCTGTTTGGTAAATAGTTTGATTCATCATCTATAATTCCTGTGAACTTTTTCAACAAAATTGTCTAAATTATGAGGTAAAAGGCTCCTAATGAAGAAAAAAGGACTAACGATGGCGATAACTAAATAATTTAACGAATTAAATATGTATTTATTATTTTTATAATAAAGAATTATTCACTTACAAGATAAGCTATAAAAAAGAAAGCTATTTATAAATAAAACATGACCTTTTTCTGATTACAAATGTGTAATATGTGAAGCATGTAGGAAATATTTATCTTTACATTTTCCCCTATTTACATATTTTATATCTATTTTGTGAAATTTATTCATGCCAGAGCCATCTTTTCTTTTTTCTTTCTTTCTTTCTTTCTTTCTTTCTTTCTTTCTTTCTTTCTTTCTTTCTTTCTTATTGTTATTATTATTATTAATAATTAATTTTTAAATAAAATAATACATAAAACATTAACTTTTTTTCAAGTCACTGATTTTATTCGGTGACTGCAGTTAAGTGATTGTTAGCACTAAACCCCAAACACATTCAAGTACTTCCACTGCAGTACTTCATACTTGGAGTACTTCCACTGAAGTGTTTTTCAAATATATTACAATGTATATGTGCTATATAATATTTGTAATATGTAATATATTATATTACTGTAATTTTTATTACAGCCTAATTATTCCAAAAATTATCAACAGCTTTTAAGTGTTAAACACCTGCATCATGTCCAATATGTGACCTAATAATTTCCCATCACTCTTGTCTTTGGGCTCCAACTTGTTTTCCCAGCATACATGCAGATCTTTACAATGGGCTGTACATAAGAATCAGGTTCACTCACAGAATTTCAGCAAAACCCATCAGTGTGTGAGTCACCTTTAGAAAGCAGGTCTAGCTTGAATCGAATGAACCATCAGGTGAGAGACTGAGGTACAGTCATGTTTTGAGATAAAATGGAAATATTGAGCAGGTGGCAATGCATGTTTCAGTTTTATTTTCTGTATGTTTGCATGGATGAATACCAGTAACACAGCAAAACAAAACCAAAGCAGTAGGCGAAGCTTTGTATTCAGCTTGAATGCACTTGATAATGCATACCTTCAAGAACTCTATCTCGTCTGTCATTTACCATTGGCAGGCACCCTCCTCCAACTTAGAATGATTTTAGTTATACTAAAACTAAACAGTTGGAAATGAAGGGTCTTGCTTTTACGGCCCAGCAGTGGCAGCTGGTGGTGCGGGAATTCAAACTGACAATCTTCTAAACAGAAGTCCGATATTGGATTTCTGAACTCTCTGGAAACTCCTGGGGAAAGTCACAGTCATAGTCTCAATTCTATTTGTTCTACTTTACCTTTATTGCCTGAATATTTTAGTTTAAGAAATTAAAGTTTTAGAAACTCTTAGCGTTCCAATAAGTTCCTTGATCCTAAAGACAAATCACCATGAAGATTAACTTTTTATCAGTAATGATTTCTCTTTAAATCATTCAAAACATTGTTCTTTAGCAAATTTTGCATATACAATTGAATCAAATATTGAACATTACATTTTTGTTGTGTAGATATATGCACAAAATGACCAACAGAGCTGAGCCAAGAAAAAATGAGCAATCTAATCTAAAATTTTATTTATTTATTTATTTTTTTTCAGATCCTTGAAGATAAAAGTATCAAGGTACAAAATGTGAACTGTCCAATGTGTGGTATGCAAAATATCCAACCCAAACTTGTGAAACCAAACAGCAATAATTTACCACTTCTCACACACAGCCATGTGACCAACACTGATAACATATTTCCAGATTACTCATATCAGGAAATTTGGCCATATATTATTTTATGAATATATTATATTATTTATTATGAATGAATTACATTTTGAAATAATTCTAATAATTCGACTTCTTGTTCTCTGAAATTGCATAATAAAAATGTTAATGACCTTTTACATTTGTAGCAAGATTTACTGTGTGTGGGCCTTCAAACTCTGGATTGTCTCACCTACACAAATTTCTCAAGCAATATTCTTTTGCCCTGGATGTTGGTTCCCTATTTTCAAATGCCATGCATAAAAAAGAGGAAGTGGTAGCTTAATGGTTATGGACTTGTGATCAAAAGTTCATGAGTTCAAATGTAATCACCAATAAACTGCTAAACCTGGGCCTTTGAGCCAGAAGTTTAGACTTAGACATACCTTATTAATCCCATGAGAAATTTTTTTTTCTGCAGCAGCAGGTTACACAAACAGTAGAAGGGAAGAAAAAAAAACTCTTAACCCTAAGATTTATGTATAAATGAGAATAATGTCACTTCAGGCACTTGCTGCTAAATGTAAAGGTTATTCACAAAAGCACCGTGCCTTTGTTGGTACCAAGAAAAGATTAAAAACTAAGCGATGTGTAGAATTGCACAGTAGGAAACAATATCTATTATGGGAAAGTAAACTTTAGCTTGAGTACTGGAAGTACAGTATATGACTTCTTTTCATAAGCTTTGCCACAGTATTTATCAAGTGCATACGTAATTTTAGATTTGCCTAATCATGCAGTTTCAACAGCTAATAACTGAAAGTAGAAATACATTTGGTAAAATTTCACTTTCTAAAAGTATGTGCTTCCTTTAAACTTTCAATGTTCTGCTTGCTGTTAAAATGACGGTGAACTGTATTTTTCTTACTAAGCAGATACCTCCAATCGGCAATCATACCAAGTTTAAAACAGGGCACACGCTCTACCCTGACTGGTGGCTTTCTACATGATTGATTGTTTTTATCCGCTCATAAATAAAAACGAATGAATTATTATGAAGTTGAGTAAAAAGTACAATATTTGACTTTAAAAAGTAGTGAAGTAAAAGTCTCTGGAACTTAAAGCACTTTAGTGAAAAAGCTACTAAAGTACAGTAACGAATAACTTTTTATTTCCTTACTGTCCACCGCTGTTAATATCCCCAAGTTTAAACTTACTCTATAAGTCAACCTGAACAAAAACCTTGGGACATAATTCTGCCTTCATGCACAGGATCATCATTTCTTACTCTTAAGCAGAATACAATTTAAGAAAAATTGCAAAGCCTGTGCCAGCTGTAGGGCAAACCCGACCAGAAATGTCTTTCACATGCCTCTAATGTGTATAACAGTGTTTTTAATCCTGCATGTTTTTGTAGATATGATGTTGAACTTTTAAAATGCTGATGTCTCTTCACGGGTTATCGTTCACATCACATGCAGATCGTTATCACACTTCCTTCACAGCTGAAGATACCTGATAAACTGGGGCATTGATTCTCAACTATCATCTCTGACGTGCTGATTAAACATCTAACGTTTGTACTGTGTGAAAATTGGATGGCACATTTCTGTTATTGCAATTTGCTTTGTGTGTTTTTTTTGTAATTGTGATGATCAATGGAGCAAAATTGAACTATTTATTTAACATAAGAGCGAAGTTTTGGGAATTTGAAATAATTTGAACTATGTAGTCATGTACATGAAGCTTTTTGCAACACTGGCCCACACTTGATTAAGTGAAAAACTAAAAAGGAAACACTCAGAGAAAGGAACTATGACTGCGTACACACACACAGACACACACGCACACACACACTTGTCAAATCCTTACATTTGCCCATTTTTTCTGCTTCAGACACATCAACTTTGAGGACAAAATGTTCACTTGTGGCCTAATATATCACACCCACTAACAGCTGCCATGATGAAGAGATAATCAGTGTTCATCACTTTACTGGTCATAATGTTATAATGTCAATGTTATTTTTAATCTATGTACATACACACACATATATATATATATATAATTTTCATTGAAATATTCTCACTCTTGCCATCTTATTTTCTTCAAACAGCTGAAATACTTTGAAGTACCTTTTGAAGAATTTGCCAAAGAGGCTCTTCGTTATTTGGGGATTTTTCTCTGGCCTTGCGATCCAGTTCTTCCCAGAGCAGTTCAAATGAATTTAGGATTTATCTATCATGGGCAGGCCACTCCATGAAGGATAACACTCCAGATGACTTTTTGCTCTATAAATAACACATACAGAGCAAATCAAATTTAAACTCATCTATCTAGAGAACGTTTTTCCACTCATTGAGTTTCCAGTTTGTGTGGTTTTACCTTTTACTTATTTTCTTTCATATGAACAAAAATCTAAAAAATGATGAGGACTACATGTTTCCAAAGTGCACCATTACCCAAGCAAATGCACAACCTTCTGTTCGGATAGAACTCTTGCATCCACTTGTATTCAGAGCGAAGTTGAGTGGAAAGAAAAACATTGGGAAACACCCGATGATGGTCTAAAAAGGAATCAATTTATCTCTCACTGTGCGTAGCAAAGAGGTTTCTTTGAATGCAATCTGAATGGAATCAAACAGCTATTTGCGTGGGAGAATGAAAATAATCTAAAAAGAAACCCAACATTTTGAGCTATAACAATGGCAAACATTAAGATATGATTCATGTCTGAGGTTTTTGTGGTGTAGAAAGAGAGAGTTGTAGAATAATACGTGGCAAGGCACGCGATCACTCGGCATTCCCAAACGCCTACGCGCCCTTTCAAAATCTCACCATCAAACATTCATATCCCTCAGTTTTCCCTCACACCAGTAAGATTACAGGCCTTGCTCATGTGACTAATAAGTCTTGCACCAGGCAGAGGCACATAGTAAGTGGGTAACTGTATCTTTTCTGAGAGAGAGAGAGAGACAGACAGACAGACAGACAGATGGATGAACAGAGGAAATTTCTTTCACCTAAAGAAGACATGTCTGTGGGAAAATCAGCAAGACAGATTTACTGAAACGTTATATGGGAACATTTTGTACCTCTATACTGAAAGATCGTTTTATATAAGAAGTGAGGTCACATGATGCACCTGCAATTGTTCAACGTAATTTGTTTAACTAATGAATCATCCTGATCATCTTCTTGTTTCTGATAGTCCTCACATTTTTTCCACTTGTACAGCACCGCTTTATGTGTTTCATTCAACTCGTGCACAGTCATACTTTGGATTGCGCAAGTTGGTAGTAAGGTAATTAAGGCATTCGAGCCGGAGGTCATGATTTCAAATCTGAGCCACACCAAGCTGCCTCTCCTGGGCTCTTGAGCAAACCCCATAGCTGCTTAGTTGCATAAGTAACATAAATGCAAGTCGCTTTGGAATAATGGATTCGTAAAGCTAAAAATAATATCCGAAACATAGACTCTTCTCATTTTCTTCACGTCATAATAAACTTTCGCTCTGACTCACTGTCTCTTAATTATCACATATCACATGCACTATGATTTAATAGGGCTGTTTCCAGCATGACATATTTCTTTATGCACTCACGTTTATAAAAAAAGAACACAATTTCCACAGCGGACACAATCACAAGTCATGTAAGTATGACTCATACACTATTCTGAAACTAGATCTCATCGTGCACTTATACAGTCAGCAGGTGACTGAGGAGGATTAATCTCCCCAATCATCAAAACATGGCAAACTGCAAGCATGCTTAAGTGTGTGTGTGTGTATGTGTGTGTGTGTGTGTGTGTGTGTGTGTGTGTGTGTGTGTGTGTGTGTGTGTGTGTGTGTGTGAAGACAGCATGTTCCAAACAATTCAAAATTAATTTGTTGTTTGCATAAAATTGTTAACCTTTATTTTTTTATAACACTTTCATAGGAAAATGGAGAGATGGTCGATGACAGAATTTAATAATATCATCTGCAATTCATCTGCAAGTCTGAATAAGTAAAAAAATAAATAAGTGTGTGTGTGTTTGTGTGTGTGTGTGTGAAGACAGCATGTTCCAAACAATTCAAAATTAAGTTGTTGTTTGCATAAAATTGTTAACCTTTATTTTTTTATAACACTTTCATAAGAAAATGGAGAGATGGTCGATGACAGAATTTAATAATATCATCTGCAATTCATCTGCAAGTCTGAATAAGTTAAAAAAAAATAATAATAATAATACTTATAACCCAAAGTTTTACTTCCTAAGCAGGCACACACAATGTAATATACTTACAGGTTTCATAATTAAACATAAATGAATAAACATCATTAATGGTTTATTATATATATTTAAACACGCACACACAAATATATATATATATATATATATAATACAGCATATTGAATTGACCCATGTTATAATAAAATAATACAATAAATGTATAGATTTGTCCAGTATCTTAATGAAAATTTAATGTTAAAAAATACTACTTAGGAAATATTACTTAAATAAGTGGAACAGGAAAGAGAGAGAGAGAGAGAGAGAGAGAGAGAGAGAGAGAGAGAGAGAGAGAGAGAGAGAAAAACTAATTCAATGTAAAGGGTTTTTTTTAAATCTCACGTTAGAAAAAAAAATGTAGAAAGAGAAAAAAATATTGACAAGTTTTCTTTCTCGCAAACCTCATCCGCTCAAACAGCACATCTTTTTTGCACACCAACTTTTTTTTATCGACTTCAGCAAAATAAATGACTTTTATGCTGATTTCTTGCACCGCGGGTTTTCAGTGTGACTTTCATGTTTTACCTTGATGATACGATCACTTTTATGTCATTCTGAATGATTTAGCAGGATTTGTGCTGAAACAACTGAATTCAAGACCTCAATTTTCGACATTTGCATTCTAGACCGAAAGCATAAATGCTTAGCAAGATCAAATTTTTCATTTCCCAGACACAACTCAGATATGTTTTGATGTCATATCCCTGCAATCTTGTGATCGTTCATGCTTCTTTAGCTTATGATTCTTTGTCACATTATTATTTATTTTTTTAAAAACATATTTATCCCGTCGTGGCAGTGAACCTGGCAAGTCACATCATGCTGATGATGCCCTTTAAGAACTGGATGGATATCAATCCATGATGTCATCAGTTGAACAAGATTTACAGGAAATGTCAGAATGCATGATGACTCTGAAAACTTGTATTAGCAGGTATTACTACCTGCTAAAAATAAATAAATAAATGAACCAATAGAACAACAATGATTATACCAAATAGAATGACTTATTTGCTTATAACAAAAGGAATGCTGCTGAAAAGGCCACGTTACACTGACAGTCCACTTTATTAAAAACGCATCTATACCTGAACATTCGTGCAGTTACTGCATGTACTGTATATGCAGCACAGTGTATAAAACCATGCAGTGAACATACGACCATTCCATAATTTTAACCATAAAATGATTATGTTTATTCTGCATATCCTGGTGTAAGTGTTCCAGAAACTGATCTTATTGTAACTCTAGAGAATTTATGCAGAACGGTGAAAAAATTGTATAAATACCCTGAAATTATACGAGTATATACGGTGGGGCAAAAAAGTATTTAGTCAGCCACTAATTGTGCAAGTTCTTCCACTTAAAAAGATGAGAGAGGCCTGTAATTTTCATCATAGGTACACTTCAACTATGAGAAACAAAATGAGAAAAAAAAAAAGATTTCTGGCCTCCAACTTCTTCTTTGTCCTCTCTCTGTCCTCCACTTGTTACATGTATTAATGGCACCTGTTTGAACTCGTTATCAGTATAAAAGACACCTGTCCACAACCTCAAACAGTCAGACTCCAAACTCGACTATGGCCAAGACCAAAGAGCTGTCAAAGGACACCAGAAACAAAATTGTAGACCTCCACCAGGCTGGGAAGAATGAATCTGCAATAGGTAGGCAGCTTGGTGTGAAAAAATCAACTGTGGAAGCAATTATTAGAAAATGGAAGACATCAAAAAACCACTGATAATCTCCCTCGATCTGGGGCAAAAATCATGATGAGGTTAGTCTCCTCATGATGAGGTTAGTCTCCTCCAGGTCCAGCCCTGTGCTGGTCATTCCAGACATAGTTTGCCGAGCTGGTAAACCTTCTCGAACACACTGCCTGGAAGATTCCTTCCAGGGGGGGGACCCTGCCTCAGAGAGAAGGTCCCTCTTGGAAGTAGTGCTGTGATTTCTTCAAAAACAGTTCGCCAAAGGGGTGTCTCCTTCCACCCTAAAGGTTTATGTGTCCGCTATTACTCCGCTTGCCGAGCAGTCGTAAAAAATACAAAACGCTAGTGACAGTTTCCTCCACGGCACCTTGAGGCTGAGACAGAGTGCCTGTATGGGACCTGGCTGTTTTTCTGGAGACCTTGTCTAAGCTTCACTTTAAGCCCCTGTCCAAAGTGCCCTTGAGATTTTTGACAGGCAAGTCAAGTTTCAAGTTTCAGTTTTCTCTAAAGAGGTTCGGGGACCTTCACGTGCTTTCTGTAAGCCCCTCCTGTCTGGAGTTTACCCCAGGCATGGCAAGTGCATTCCTCTACCCCTGTCTGTGGTGTGGCAGCCTCTAAGGCCTTGTACCCTTTGGTATCTCTAAGACATTTGCAATGCTGCAAGCTGGTCGAACCTGCTGACCTTAGTCAGGTCTTACAGCATTTAGCTTAGTGCCACTCCTGGCCCCTCCAACTTCCACACTGGGCAGGGATTTATCAGACTGGCGTTATTGGACACTCATTCCCAAAGCGTTGTTGAAGCAGCTCGAGTTTATGAAAGGGAATGTCTCTAGGTTACGTATGTAACCCTGGTTCCCTAATGGAATGATACTCCATGCTGGAGTCCCTGCATCCCGCCTTCAGCAGCGTCTCCACTGCATGTGTTCTTATAACTTCCTGGTCATGATGTCATTCCGCCGGTGACGTCACGCAGTTCCGTTGGACAGATTACCCACGTGATTCAAGGTGTGGTAATGCAAAAGCATTCCCAAAGCATTGTTGACGCAGCGTCTCATTCTATCAGGGTAATGGGGTTACATACATAATATAGAGACGATTCATATGCGCATTTTGAACATCCCATCCCAAATTTAATTTCTATTTGCTGTTATAAGAAGTTCTACTCTTTTGAGCAGATCCACTACAGTTCCACTACATTTTGGAGTGTGCTCGTGCAGATTTGTGGAGATTCATTCAGCCACAATAGTGTTAGTGTGGTAGTGGGAACAGTCACATGGTTGGGCGGAGCAATCGGAATGATGGCCAGGTTTTGTTTAGCAAATTAGTGGGTCTATAAAAGGAGCAGTCAGTGTCTGGTGGGAGTGTGTTTTCCTGAACACTGGTGATGTGTGGTAAGGACTAAGTTGTCATAACAGGGGTGTCTTACCGGGCTGCTGTCTTACCCGGGTGTCTTTGTACCGGGTTGCTGTCTTACCAGGTCTGTTTTATTGGGCTGTCTTCTTGCTGGGCTACCTTTTAGTTGCTTTACTGTTTTGCTGGGCTGTCTAGCTGTTTGGTTGCTTCGCTGCCTGGCTGTCGTGTGGTCTGCGGGTCGTGAATGCACGGACAGAGAGACATATTGCATCTGCGTACACGCTATCTACATGCCGAGCATCAGCGTGGGACGAATGGCCTGGCCATTCCGTGCTATAGCTAACGGCTTACTGGATTAGCCAAGGAGCTAAATGCTAGCGCGTTTGTGGACTGTGTGCTTTATTTATGGAGATGTATATGTGTTAGTGTGTCTGTTTCAGTGCTCCTCACTGTGACTGATGCTATTTGTCGTTGTTGTCCTTTCGTGTGTGTGTGTGTGTGTGTGTGTGTGTGTGTGTGTAGGTAATGTGACTTGACCATACTGTGGTTTGCTTCTTTTCCAGGTGTCTGGGAGACTAGTTCTAGTGTGAGGGACAAGTTCCTCTCTGCTTGGTGGTGATTTCCTTCAGTGTGCAGTGGTCGACAGGTGGGGTTGTGGTGCGCGTGTGTTTGCTGTGAATAGGAGGTCATTAGAGTAAAGTCCCCAGCCCTGGATTTCAAGCATTCTTGTGTGGTATATGATGTATGGTTTGATGTAATTTTTAAAGTGTATTATACCTCTGTCTCATGTGCTGACTCAGCTGTAGACGAACATGAGTGCCTTGTGCATTTCTTTATAAAGGGTTATCCCTGGTAACTGAGCCCCCGGGGTGGCATAGTTGGTTTCTGCTAGTAACATTCTTAAATCTAGTTCTTACATTTTATTGTTAAAGTCTTTTATGTCCTAAATTTCTTGATTTTTGGGAGTAAATTGGACGTGCCGGTGCCACATTAGTAAAGTCAGATACTGATGTAGGTGAGTTGAGGAGATCTGGCTGGAATAGACATTTTGGGAGTTATGTCCAAAATGTTCCTTATATGGGTTTAAGAGGGTGGTGATGTTATTTTTTTATATTACAATAGAGTTTCTGTGTCTGCTGTTTGCTTGTTAGTGCAAAGAACCTAACCCAAACTTCCTGGCTGTGTCATACATTATACATAATCAGTTTCTGTTGTCCTAATTAGCAAAAGAAAATCTAGCTAAATCACTGGAAATGTAATTTATCTAAAGTCTGAGTCACTCTAGATTTACTTTAGAGTACCACATTGACACAACCCTGTCTGTAAACCAATTTAAAAATAAATTGCTTGCCAAGCTTGGAGATTGCTCAATTATGTGTGTATACAGTACGAGATGGATCTTGTGCCAGTAATCAGTGCTATACAATACTACATTAACCATCAATCCCTGCCTGTCACATAATTGCCTCATGACTCATAGATACCTGTTTTATGCTGATCCTTAATAAAGACTTCATTGACAAGCTTTGGTTGTTTACTGTAGTGTTTTTTTTTCACATAAAGTGTGCTTTCTTTTTGTTACTAGGGTTTTGTGTTTTTGCCTAGTGTCCAACAAGTCTAAACTTGCACACACCATCCTTTCTGATTACCGAGCTCCTCTATTTGTATAAGATCATATTATACAGTTTCTTAGCAACAACAATCCAAGCCCCAGAACCAGAAATATAAAGACTCAGACAGTGCACAACAGTGCATGGTTCCACTGATAACATTTGGGGAGTGCAATTCAGAAATGCTAACTTTTGCACAAGTACTCTTGCATGAGCCTGAAACTCTTAGTAAACTTTAATGTGTGGAAATACCACCTGGAAATGCTTTACTTGTGTAACAAACAGGTACCAGTTCATATCAGCTCGGTTTTCATGATTGGCTCAAGTGCAATCAAGTATCTGGAAATACAAAAAGAATGATGAAGACCAGATACTAGCTTTTTCCCATAGAAAGTGTACACCAAATTACTAACTTATTATGCTGAATAAATTATTTATTATTATAATATGTACTATTCTTGTATGCAGTTTGAAACACAGCCAGTACACTGGTACGCTAGAGTTTGTGATTTAGTCGGTAAAATTGGTTTACCGACTATGGTTTTCATGGTCCATAGTTTTCAGTAAATACTTGCTCATTATCAGGGGATCCAAAGGCCATACCATGAGGGTTTTAATGATACATGGATGGATGGATGGATGGATGGTGTTGTGCATGACACACCAGCTTTTTATCCACACTGAATTCCAGGCTCAGTACTAATGTTTCTTTAAACAGTTTCCTGTCGTGCACTGACTAAAAATTTGTGCATTTATAGAAAATAATGCCATTTAGAAATGGCAAAAGTACACACATCCTTCACTTAAGTAGAAGTACAGATACTCATGTTTTAAAAAAATACTCTTTTTATAGTAAAGAATTTTGGGCTCTGACATGTAGTTAAGTAAAAAGTAGTCATTACTGCTACCTGTTTTAGTATCATGCTGGTAACTGGACCTCACATCATATTAATATAAAAACTTTCTTTCGGCTTCTTCCGTTAGGGGGCGCCACAGCGGATCATCCGCATGTTTGATTGGGCACATGTTTTTACGCTGGATGTCCTTCCTAACACCACCCTTCCCATTTATCCGGGCTTGGGACCGGCACTAAGAGTGGCTGGGGTTGGTTCCCTGACCGGGGATAGAACCCGGGCCACATCGGTGAGAGCGCCACATCCTAACCACTAGACCACCAGGGGTCACATCATATTAATATAGTAATACAAAATAATTCAGTAATACTAAATAATTCTGTTATCTAATAAATGTATAGTAATGAGGATAAACATCTTACATATGCACACGCAGAGAAAAGATGATGATGATCAGATGATCAGGAATGTGTCTGTTTTCAGTCATGTTTACATCACTTACTTCCTCTGTCTCATCCACTCATCCACATAAACCCCAGACGTCTTGTTGCCTTTTGCCCCACTCACAGCCTACGCTGTGGTTTGTCAGAGCCAGGAAATGATACATAAGTGGTAGATTAAAAAAGCGTTACAAGAATAGATTAAAACGAACGTAACAGGTCTGTTTTAAAAATGTAGGAAGTAGAAAGTACAGATATTTGTGTAAAACATTTAATGAGTAAAAGTAAAAAGTGGTCAGAAAAATAAAGAGTGAAGTGAAGTAATGATATGAGAAAAATCTACCTAAGTATTTGTACTTCATCACTTTCCACCTCTGACAACACTGAATTACCAGATGTAGTTTCACTGTGGTCATTGTGAATAATAACCCTGAAACAAAACTGGCTACTTTGAACAAGTCCATTAACGAGCGAAACACTGGCCTGTTGGTCATCACTCATTCGGAAATGTACTGTAACTATGATTCTTCCCAACAAATTACATAACTCATTCTGGAAAAGGTTGAATCAAATAGTAATCTGTGTAATGTACAAGGAACTTCTGAGGATGCAGCATGATGGATTTAATGGTCTATTTAGTGTAATCTAATGCCTCTATTCTAAATGCTTCCTGGTAAAGGGTCCTGCTGCCTTCCCAGTACATCATACACACACACACACACACACACACACACACACACACTCATATTGTCTTGTAATTAGCACTTTATATTGTAATTATCTATCTATCTATCTATCTATCTATCTATCTATCTATCTATCTATCTATCTATCTATCTATCTATATATCTATATATCTATATATATATATATATAGGTGGTAAAAACTTCTCCCATTAGGGGTCGCCACAGCGGATCATCCGCATGTTTGATTTGGCACATTTGTATATATATATCTTTGCACAAACATATGTTCACACAAACACACACGTGTAAACATTATAACATTATGAGTGGTGAAGTGAATAACACTGATTATCTCTTCGTCATGGCACCTGTTATTGGGTGGATATATTAGTCAGCAAGTGAACATTTCGTCAACAAAGTTGATGTGTTAGAAGCCGGATTATTGGGCAAACGTAAGGATTTGAGTGAGTTTGACAAATTGTGATGGCTAGACCACTGGATCAGAGCAGGAGAAGTTAATGCTATTAACTTAAGCAAAAAGGGGGATCAACACAATATTAGTGAGCTGGTCATAATGATATGACTGATCGGTGTAGATTGGCTAAAAATCACAAACACAATCACTGTAGTATTTTATTTAGTATTTAGTATTTAGTATTTTTATTAAGATTGTAACTTACAACTAAAGGTCATACAGTATAAATATATAAATATAATTTATATGGATATAAAATGATATTTACCTTTACATGTGGCAGATGCCCTTATCCAGATTAATTTTTATTTATTTCATTCATACAAATGTTGAGCTATGGGGTTAAGAACCTTGCTCAGGGGTTAGGGAATGACAGATTGGTGTGGCTGGTACATTACCAATGGTCAATGTCTTAACCACTAAGCTACAACCTTCCCTGCTATAAAGAAGTAAGAGAGTTTACTGACCTTTCTCAATTAAACAGTTAGGTGATGATGATGATGATGATGATGATGATGATGATGATGATGATATACCCCAACATATATGAGTAAAGTTTGCATCAGTGTTTTCCAGCAGTTATAAAAAAAAAATAAGGCTGAAATAAAGTCGCCATGACAAGGACTTTACATGTTATTTGGACTTGACTGAACTGGTTTACTGTAAATTGAGGAAAAGAGAAACATGATGCAAGAGAAAAGTGTTGAGTCTTGAAGGGTTTGCCGATTTTAAATCTTGCCAATACAACAACTTTTGCCTGTTCTTTCTGGGTGGGGATGACGGCATGAATTTTCCTTTGATATTGAAAAGGTTTTGTTGACAGACTTCTTGTATCCCTTTGTCTTTGAATGTGTAAGGTTGTGTAATGCTTGGCATTGTCATAACTCATGATATTCTGCATTATAACATTATTGATTTATATTATATTTAGCCCTTAGATCTAATATCAAAAGATAAAAGGTATACGGACATCCAGGGTGTCACACACACACACTTATGATGCCTGAGAAACAAGTAATGAGTATTTTTATAAACCGGAATACCCAAGTCATAAAAATTGATCTCTTTTCGGATGACAAAGAACACCATTATACTTTAAACATAAATCTCTAGTTTCCAGGCAAGTGCAGTGCCAGTAATACAGAAAAAAATAAAAATAAAATTGACTGTCAGCTGGACAAGTTTTGGGGAATGTAAAAAGAGAGATGGCTGAATTGTAATCGATCAAAATAGTGTGAGGTGGTAGCCCAGTGGTTAAGACATCGAACTTTAGATCAGAAGGTCACACAATTAAATCCCAGCACCACCAACTTCTCTACACCAACACAAAATTCCTTACTCCTCTATTGCTAAATTGCTTTGAATAAGGGTTTCTGCCAAATGCTGTTTCCAAATCCATTAAAGAGTAAAGTAGAAAACCAATCCCACAATTGTGGGATTTAGACTTCCAGTCAGAGGTTCACTGTTTTAAGTGGTAGCTCAGTGGATAAGGCTATGGGTTACTGATCGGAATGTTGGGAGCATTCAAGCACCAGTATCACCAAACTGCCACTCTTGGACCCTTAACCCTTGGGTGCTATATCATGTCTGACCCTGCACTCTGACTCCAGCTTGCTAACATTTCTGGGATCTGTGAATAAAGAATTTCACTGTGCTGTAATGTACATGTGACAATGTACACTACCAACCTAATTACCTTTTCCTACAAGTCCATTCAATAATATAACTATATGTCCATTCAACTAATATAACAGGTCTTACATTAAAAACATGTAATACTAACAATAACAGACCCATTCTTTCTACATTTATTAAATACAGTCTGTCCAAAATCTACAAACCACTTAGCCAAGATCTTATTGTGGACTGGAGAGATACATGGGAGCCAAACCATTTAGTGTTTTATAAGTGAGTAGCAGTAGTTTTTAGTCTATTCGAAACTTAACAGGAAGCCAGTTTAGGGACGATAAGATTGGGGTTATGTGGTCATATTTTCTTGACCTTGTAAGAATTCTTGCTGCCGCAATCTGAACTAACTGAAGCTTGTTTATTAATGATGCAGGACATTCACCTAAGTAAAGCATTACAATAGTCTATTCTGGAGGTCATGAACGCATGGACGGATATAGATAACATTTTTCTTAGCTTAGAAATGTTTCTAAGGTGAAAGAAGGCTGTTTTTGTAACTTTTTTGATATGATTTTTTAAAAGATAAGTTGCTGTCTAAAATAACTCCCAGGTCTTTATCATGCCCTTCAATAATTTTCAATGCTTTTTCCAACAATTACCACAAAATGACCTGCTTAGCACTTCAGTGTGGTTCAAGGTTCATATTATCACTAACCTCAATGCAGCAAGAATAACTTATTCACCATATTATAATTTTTTTTCCTGAGAATTACATGAACGCATGTTATTTGCAGAAAATATTATATTATATTTGAATATTCTGTAACCTCTGGATGTTGGCATTAAAGCAGATTTTTGTTTTTGGTAGCAGCAGATTTGTTGCTTCATGCATCACGAAATGTAATAAATATAGAAAATGATTTATGAATATTAAATACAGGGTGTAAGGAAGTGGAACAATACAGAACACTGGAGAGTGTGAACTGAGATGAGCACTGTAGTGTGTGATTATAAGTAATGTTCTTTCTGCAGTCTTATACAGTCATTATGGTTATAAAACTAGGTGCTACTGAGCAACTCATAAAACAGCTCAACATTTGTGATCATCACAGATCCAACACCAGGAGGTCCAATGTCAAAACTCCACACATGTGGTGGGATCCAATTGGTACTGGTACGTCTTTAGATGGTTCGGTATGTTTGCGAGTTCGGCATCTACTTCTTTAAAGGTCCATAATCTTCATGAGGTGGGACATGACTGGAGCTGGGTGGCTGAGGATAAGACAGACGGCAAATGTAAATCAGTAATGAGAGCGGAGGAAGAAAGACCGGTGTTAATAGGTGTGTTAAGAGTGGGGATAAATACCTGTGACATCTTTTCCTTCAGAAAGGGCACACGCACGAGTCAGGGCGGAGAGTTCAGCGGCCTGCGCAGAAGAAAAAGGCAAAGCGTGAGCTTCAACAATGACATCAGGTAAGGAACAGACAGAGTAACCACACAGAAATTTACCATCATACGGCTTCGAACATGAGCCGACTACAAAAGATGACTCACCCCTGTCTAAAGAAGTGGAAGACAAATCTGGCGTATACTAGTGAAGTGAATGACCTCAGAGCAGCAATCATGTGTGGTGGTGAGCAGTGTGTCATCTTGTGCCTTCCATCTCACTGTGTTTCTTTCCTTGTGCAATTACTTTTATTTATTTATTTATTTATTTGTTTATTTGTTTATTTATTTATTCATAAAATAATAATAATAATAATAATAATAATAATAATAATAATAGTATTATGTAAATAATTAACCCTCCAGACTTAAAGAAATCTCATTTATATTTGCCTTTATAGAGTTAACTATTCATTCTGGTTAGGTTATTTAAATATCCATGTTTCTGCACTATAAGCTAAAATTATGGTTTGAGTTCTTTCATTAAAAAAACACACCCAAACTCATTTCTTTTTTATCTTCTTGCTCTTCCTCTCCTGCAAGCTGTAACGATGCTACATTTATCTGTGAAGCCTCAATTTCTTTTTTTTTAAGTATCTTTACAGTACCAGTTATGTTCCCCTAAATATACTGCATTTATACGATTAATGTAATTTTCTATTCTGACAGCAACTAAAACCAGATATCATTAAATGTTGCGGCAGAATTTGATTCACTGGGTTTGCTTGTGTGTTTTGGCTATAATAAGTCTTCCACCTCCACAACTTTCCTTAATTTCATTTCTGTGAAACTCAAGGAAAGGTTACTGTAGGGTGAAGTAGGGTAAAATGATACTTTGTTTCTTCCATCAAACTTTGTAAATGTAAGTGTTAATATGATTCCATTTTGCATGATGTTTGTGGAGAGATGAAAAATTGGACATTCGGTCTTGCCAAAATGCATTCATTTATATTTTAACAAGAAAGAAAACATTGCTTATCATCTAATAGTGACGTATGGTGTACAGAGTTAAGATTTTTTGTCATGAAGCCGGGGTTATTCTGGGAAAAATGATCTTTATCCCCAGTCCCTGAAGTTGGTAAATAGTCTGCTGCTTTAGTCGGAGTTACATATGTTTCATATGCTTTCGATTTTGTAATAAAATTGATTTAGTTCTCTCTCTCTCTCTCTCTCTCTCTCTCTCTCTCTCTAAATATGTATATATATATATATATATATA
>MU551588.1:493265-608265 GCA_024362625.1 Silurus asotus
TATATATATATATATATATATTCAAGCAGAGAAAAGAAGATGATCAGGAACGTCACTGTTCTCAATCATCTTTTACATCGCATTGCCACCCCTGAAATCTTTCCAGAAAGGTATTTCTCCCAGAAAAATATTGCATTAACACGTCTTGCTATACATGTTTATTTCCTTTGTGTGTATTGGAACAAAACTGGAGGGAAAAAGCTAATTTGACATAATGTCACACAAAACTCCAAAAACGGGCTGCAATGTGTATAGCAAAACACAAAACATGTGTTAAAGCAATACTTTTCCCACAGAAATATATTGCATTAACACATGTTTTGTATTTTCCTGAAATGTTTTCAGGGGTGCCAACAAACCACGACTGTATAACAAAACAATTTTAAATTCGAAAAGATGATCAGGTGATCAGGAATGACAATGTTCTCAGTCATGTTTTACATCGCTGACTCATTCACGTTACTTTCATACTTCTTGTTGCCTTCTGACTGCTCATTGATTGCTTCATAAACTAGCTGTGATGTGTGAAAGCCAGAAAATGATACACTAGTGGATTAAAAAAGCCGTGCAATGACAAGAAATACGTTGATGGACTGAAAACAGAGCAGTGAGAAGAAAAATTATTGACATTTTACCAAAACTAAAAAAACGAACCTGTTTCGAAAATATAAGCGATAGAAAGTCCAGATATTTGTGTAAAACTATAATGAGTGAAAGTAGTAGAAGTAGAAAAAGAAGTAGAAAAAATATACTGAACAAAATTATAAACGCAACACTTTTTTCCCCCATTTCTCATGAACTGAACTCAATAATCTAAGACTTTTTCTATGTACACAAAAGGCCTATTTCTCTCAAATATTGTTCACAAATATGTGTAAATCTGTGTTAGTGAGCACTTCTCCTTTGTTGAGAGAATCTATCCACCTCACAGGTGTGGCAGATCAAGATGCTGATTAAACAGCATGATTATTGCACAGGTGTGCCTCAGGCTGGCCACAATAAAAGACCACTCTTTACTGTGCAGTTTGATCACACAGCACAATGCCACAGATGAGCGTGCAATTGGCATGCTGACTGCAGGAATGTCCACCAGAGCTGTTCCCCGTGAATTGAATGTTAATTTCTGTACCATTAACAGTCTTCAAAGGCATTTTACAGAATTTGTCAGTACATCCAACTGGCCTCACAACCGCAGACCACATGTAACCAGACCAGCATCTTCAAATCCAAGACTGTCTGAGACCACCCACCTGGACACCTGCTGCAACAATCGGTTTGCATAACCAAAGAATTTCTGCTCAAACTGTCAGAAAGCGTCTTTAGGGAAGCTGCATGCTTTAGTCCTCATTGGGGTCCTGGCCTAACTGCAGTTTGTCGTCGTTACCGACTTGAGCAGGCAAATGCTCACATTTGATGGCTTCTGACACTTTGAAGAGTTGATCTCATCACGAATGAAACCCAGTTTTCATTGTACAGGGCAAAATGTGTGAGGTAAATGGTGGTCACACCAGATACTGACTGGTTTTCGAACCCCCCAATGCAGTGAAACTGCACATTATAGAGTGACCTATTATTGTGGCCAGCCTAAAGAACACCTGTGCATAACCATGCTGTCGAATCAGCATCTTGATCTGCCACACCTGTGAGGGTGATGGATTCTCTCGGCAAAGAATAAGGGCTCACCTACACAGATTTAGACAGATTTGAGAGTGTTACGTGTCTGCTATATTTTTCTACTGCTCTCCCCCTTTCTCCTTTACTTCAGCACTTTACTGGCTATAGGTGGAGCTACCGGGTAATTGGAATGGAGGCCTAGGGAAAAAAGGACCAATGATGAACAAGAGCCGACCAGAGAAGGTGGAGCCTTCCATTTGAAAGCAGCTCCGGAAGTCCCCCGGGAGAGGAGAGGAGAGGAGAGAAGAGAGCTAGCTGCCTTCCTGCCGGCTGCCTGCCGGCTGCCTGCCTTTCGGTTTCCTAGCTCACCTGGTTTAGGAACAGGTAAGAATGTGCGTGCACCTATATTCCACCACGTAGGTTTTTGCTATTGTTTAGACACCCTAGTTAGAGGGCAGGTGCCACCCACTGTACTTTTTGGTAGCTTACCCTAGAGTAGTCAGCTAGACTGTTCCTGTCTGTTAGTTAGGTTAAGCTTCCCAAAATACAGCCTAGAGTAGACCCTTTTGTTGTGTTCATTTCCTTGGCACTGTCCATGTTCTTTTGCCAGTGTTAGTCTAGTCTTCTTGACTCTGTGAAACACGCTTGGGATTTGTTTCTTACTTTACTGCACGTGACCATTAAAACACTAACTACTCTAAACTCTGGTCCTGCTTTTTGTTCAAACAGCCCGTAACATTTAACTGGTTATTGTTCCACACTCCTAGGCCTAGCCAAGGTGGGAACGTAACAAATCGGGGCTCGTCCAGGATCTGTTTGAATAGGGATAGACGAGTTGGTTATTGATTTTATGGTTTATCGTGTGTTCTGGTTGACTGTTCAATAGTCATGGCAACCTTTGATTTCCAGCTGTTTGTTGCTTCTCCAAGTCTGGATATTTTTGAGAAGTGTCGGAAGGATGACCTATTAGAACTCGCTGCTTAATATAGTATACCAGTTTCTCGGAGTCTGGTGAAGAAAGAGATCAAGAGTAAGGTTCTTGCTAAGCTCTGTGAATTAGGGGTTCTTAAACTCTTACCACATGTTGATACAACTGAGGCTAGTGGTGTGGAATCCATTGGTGTTGATTCTGGGACTTTAGGTGCAGAGATGGTTGAGCCGATGGTTGAAGCCAGAGCTACCTTACCCCGCTTCGACCCATTTTCTCCTTCTTTGTCTGCAGGATCAAGGGATGAGGCCGGTGGTAAAGTGTGCATTGCACGTCTCCAATTGGAGGCTCAAGAGAAAGCAAAGGCAGGTAAAGCAGAGATGGAGTTTAGGATCGCTGTGCGTAAGATGGAACTCGAGGTAGATCTGGAAGTCCGATTAAAGCAAGTGGAGTTAGAAGCGATGAAGATCTCTTCAATGTCTACGGCCCACTCGGGTAACCTGTCTTCCCCTCCTCTGCCACTGTCCTCTCCGTCTGCACCTCCTGTAAGCCCTGTCCCTATGCCTCGGTCTGCCTACTCTGTCCCAGCCACACCTGCTTTTGATGTGTGCAAAAAACATTGTGTTGGTTCCTCCGTTCAAAGAAAGTGAAGTAGATACTTAATTCAGTGTTTTAAACGTATCGCTATAGCCTTAAATTAGCCAAAAGATGTGTGGTCTTTCTTGCTCCAGTGTAAGCTTATTGGAAAAGCTCAGGAAGTGTGTTCTTCATTGTCCCTGGAGGATAGTTTTCAGTATGAGGTCGTTTAAACGACTATACTCCGTGCCTATGAGTTGGTCCCTGAAGCCTACAGGCAAAGGTTCAGGAACCTTAGAAAACTTCCCTTACAGACCTTTTCTTGAGTTTGGCCGAGAGAAAGAAATCTTGTTGGATAAGTGGTGTGCTGCTAGCAGAGTGAATGATTTTGACTCCTTGAGGGAGCTTGTGTTGCTAAGGTAGAACCGTCAGTAACCACTGATCGTCAGTTAAAGACGACTCGGTCTAGTCAGTTGAATTCTCCTCCTAGCTCTACTAGATGCTTTTACTGTCATAAGCCTGGGCCATGTAATTGCAGACTGTGCAAGTTTAAAGCAAAAGCCAGACAGGCCTAAACAAACTCCTAGTCCTACCCAACGAATTGCACTAGCGAAAACCGTTAGTCCTGCTTCAGATTTTGTTGGACCGAATGTTGAAGAATCTGTTAATTCATGTTATCAGCCATTTGTAACAGACGGTAGATGTTCTTTAGTTGGAAAAGATCAAACCCCAGTACCTGTTAAAATTCTTCGGGATGCTGGTGCAACTCAGTCCTTTATATTAGCTGATGTGTTATCTTTTTCAGTACATTAAAGTTCCTCTTCACTATGTGCACAAGTGGCGGTATGTCAGTCTTTACCTGTGGAGGGTGTTACTTTCATTTTAGGGAATGACATAGCTGGTGGTAAAGTCTTTTCGGTCCTAGAAGTTCTGGAGAGTCCTGCTGACGATCTCTTACCAGATGATCTGTCACATGATCACCCCACAATGTTCCCTGTATGTGCTGTGACTCGTGCTAAAGCTTGTTTGTTAGAGGATGTGGTTGACTTATCAGACTCGTTTCTAGCTAAAGATGATGCAGAGTCTGCTGTGTTGACTCCTCCAATGGCTTGTTCTTTCGACCCAGTGACTTTAATTAAAATTCAGAGCACAGATGTTCAGTTTGGTGAGTTACCTATTAGTCGATTACAACTTATTGGGGCTCAAATGGCTGATCCTAGCCTAGAGAAGTATTTTTCAACTGTGTTTAGTCAGGAAGAGTTGGCAAAACGATAAGTAGCATATTTTATAGAGAACAATCTCTTAATGCGGAAATGGTCTCGTATTGATTCGCCTTTTGACAGTGTCTTTCAGATTGTGGTACCTTCAGTTTATAGGCTAGGTGTACTTCAGGTAGCCGATGATCATCCTTGGTCAGGACACTTAGGCATTACAAAAACTTATTTGCACGTTCTCAAACATTTCTTTTGGCCTGCACTCAGGAAAGATGTTGTGCAGTTTTGTTGGTCTTCCACCAGCTCGTCTTTACCCTATACCAGTACTTGGGGAGCAATTTGGGCATGTTCTTGTTGACTGCATTGGTCCTCTGACTAGAACTAAGTCTGGGAATCAGTATTTGTTAACAAAATATTGTGTGCTGGCACTCGGTTACCAGAAGCGATTCCCTTACGTAGAATTACCGCTTCAGAGGTGGTCAAAAACCCTTGTAAAATTTTTCACCACTTTTGGGCTGCCCAAGGTAGTTCAAACGGATCAAGGAACTAACTTCTTGTCCAAGCTGTTTTCACAGGTTATGAAAACACTAAACATAACTCATCACGTGTCCAGTCCTTATCACCCTGAGTCCCAATGTGCATTAGAACGGTTTCACCAGACCTTGAAATCTATGTTAAGGAAATACTGTTTAGACACTGAGAAAGACTGGGATGAAGGAGTGCCTCTTCTGCTGTTTGCAGTAAGAGAAGCTGTTCAAGAATCTCTTGGATTTAGTTCTGCAGACCTTGTTTTTGGTCATTCAGTTAGAGGTCCTCTGAAAACCCTTAAGGAGAAGTTTCTAGTAGATAGTGGTAGAAAACACAATATTTTAGACTATGTAAGCAAATTTCGTGAGCGTCAGATTTAGATGGGTTGGTTGTACGTGCACCACAAACCTTTTGTCGACTCTTAAACTTCGATATTTTATCCACCATCTCTTTCTTCCTAGGTCATTTGCCTGACCCCCCAGAAATCTGATATTGAAAACCTCATTAGTTTGTTTCCAACAATTTTTCAAGAAGTTCCTTCTCAAACAGTCTTACAACATGATATACAAGTTACCACCACTGCACCCATCAAACAACATGCCTATCGAATCAATGCAACTAAGAGAGAAGTTATGAAAGGGGAAGTTAAGTACTTATTGGAACATAAGTAAGCCAAACAGAGTTGTAGCCCTTGGAGTTCACCTTGCTTATTAATTCCTAAACCTGATCATTCATACCGGCTGTGTACCGATTATAGATGTGTTATTGCTGTTACAGACCCTGATTCCTATCCCTTGCCAAGGATAGATGACTGACGTTTTGTGTCAAAATTGAACTTGCTTAAGGGTTATTGGCAATTACCACTGATTTCTCGTGCCTCAGACATTTCTGCTTTTGTCACCCCTGACAGTTTTCTGCAGTATACAGTTATGCCCTTTGGACTTTGAAATGCTCCAGCTACGTTCCAGCGTCTTATTAATATTGTGTTGGCGATGTTCCTCACTGCTCAGCTTATCTAGATGACCTTGTTATATATACCAGGGACTGGGCCACACACTTAGATGTTCTGGAAATGGTTTTCAAAAGACTGGAACAGCATCATTAACATTAAACTTGGCCTAATGTGAGTTTGCCCAAGCAACTATTAAATACCTTGGCAAGCAAGTAGGCCATGGACAGGTCCATCCAGTAGATGCTAAAGTGACTGCCATATTCAATTTTCCTGCGCCATTAGCGCGTTGAGAGCTACGGAGATTTCTTGGTATGGCAGGATACTATCCCAACAGATTTCTTGGTATGGCAGGATACTATCGTAGTTTTTGTAAAAGATTTTCTACTGTTGTTGCATCCCTTACGTTGCTTAATGCATTGAAGCCCTTTGTTTGGACTACAGATTGCCAACATACTTTTGACAGTGTAAAGGCTATGGTATGTGAGTCACCTGTACTTGCAGCTCCAGATTTTTTTAAACCTTTTAAGCTTGAAGGGGATGCAAGTTTCATAGGGGCCGGAGCTGTGCTGTTGCAGGAGGATGCCTGTGGAATAGACCATCCTGTATAGTACTTTTCACATAAATTTAACAAACATCAGGCAAAATACTCAACAATAGAACAAGAAGCTCTAGCATTGTTACTAGCTTTACAGATTTTTTTAGGTATATGTTGGTTCTGCACCTCTACCAATTATTGTGTATACCGATCACAATACTCAATACTAACATAGTATTTTTGTCCCCTATGTACAATCAGATCAAAGGCTCATGAGATGGTCATTGTTAGCCCAGAACTACAACATTGAGATTAAACACAAAAAGGGCTCGGAAAATGTTGTTGCTGATGCCCTGTCACGAGTTTAAACATTGTATTGTATACTGTTTTGTTATTTTCGCAAACAAGTTTGCTCTTTGGGGTCGGGGTGTTACGTGTCTGCTATTTTTTTTTCTACTGCTCTCCTCCTCCCCCCTTTTCTTCAGCACTTTACTGGCTATAGGTGGAGCTACCGGGTAATTGGAATGGAGGCCTGGGGAAAAAAAGGACCAATGATAAGCAAGAGCCGACCAGAGGAGGCGGAGCCTTCCATTTAAAAGCAGCTCCGGAAGTCCCCAGGAGGGGGGGAAAAAGGAAAGGAAAGGAGAGAGCTAGTTGTTTGCTAGTTGTTTGCTAGTTGTTTGCTAGTTGTTTGCTAGTTGTTTGCTAGTTGTTTGCTAGTTGTTTGCTAGTTGTCTTGGGTTTCCTAGCTCACCTGGTTTAGGAACAGGTAAGAATGTGCGTGCACCTATATTCCACCACATAGGTTTTTGCTATTGTTTAGACACCCTAGTTAGAGGGCATGTGCCACCCACTGTTTTTTCTGGTAGCTTAGCCTAGAGTAGTCAGCTAGTCTGTTCCTGTCTGTTAGTTAGATTAAGCTTCCCAAAATACAGCCTAGAGTAGACCCTTTTGTTGTGTTCATTTTCTTGGCACTGTCCGTGTTCTTTTGCCAGTGTGAGTCTAGTCTTCTTGGTCCTGCTTTTTGTTTAAACAGCCCGTAACATCTAACTGGTTATTGTTCCACACTCCCTAGGCCTAGCCAAGGTGGGAACGTAACAGAGAAATAGGGCTTTGAGAGTTCAGTGCATGAAAAATTGGTTAAAAACAAAAGTGTTGCATTTATAATTTTGTTCAGTATAAATAGTGAAGTAAAGTGATAACTGAAAAATCTTGTATTTGTACTTCGTTACTTCTCACCTCTGACAGTCAACCCCAGATAATTCGTGGCTTGGAAAATCTGCAGGTTTTTATTTGGAACCTAACTAACAGCAAGAACATAACGTATCAGTGGTGAACCGTTAGGGCCAGCAAAGCCTTCTCCAAACCACTCACCTACATTTACAAACTAAATTCTATTAATTTAGTCCTAACAGTTTATTCTCTTTATTGTTGGTGTTTCTCTTGGCTGCACTGCTTCCAGTATGCTTATGTGGATTTTAGCTTTTTTTTTTGTCCAATAAAATTTCAGCCTTTATGTGCCGCATTGTCAATCTAATCTGGCCAGGGCCTTCTGAATCAGTAGTGCTGGCCATTGTACCTAAGACTATATTAAAAATAGGTCTGTTTATTTAACCAATCAGATTTTTTATTTTCCTCACAGGGCCAGCTAGCTGGTATAGAATATCGTCAGCATTTTCCCATCCTCTGATTTGTTGATCTGTTACAGCCAAGTTCGACTAGCAAAACTCATGCTCTGCACACATTTATTACACCTGAGCTAGACTTTTTTTACAGCCACAATGGCTGACTGAAAAAAAGAAATTGATTAGGTCTCAGACATACTTAAAAATCAATTTTCATGGCAGACTTTTCCATAAAAGCTAGACATCGTGAGGAGGTCGGCTAACCTTGAAGCTAGCTAGCGTGTCTCAGCCCAATGAGTTTGTTCTCCACTTCCAGACCAGTGAATACGAGCGGTACCACTGGATTACAGCCTCTGAGGAGCGGTGCAAATTATGATTCTGCATCTCTGGTGAGTAGGTTGAATTTTATTTACATATTTAATGTTTTTTGTCATGCTATTAGACAAATATTGATTCTGAACTGCTCCAGATGATGTAGTTGTTGTAGTGTAGAGGTTTGCTGGGTTTCTTGCTTTAGTAAAATGGTATTCACCCTCCATATGTGAAATGCATCTCTCTCTGTAATGCCACGCGTTGTTATTTTGCCGTTTAGTATAGTATTGATAGTTTCTATAATTGTGACGTGATAGTGGTGGCATTAAGAGGTGGATTAAGTCGGTTAAGTCCCCACTGAAGGCCCAGATACCACATGCACGGCCCGCCACTGATGTACAGTTGTGTTCAAAATTATTCAACCCCCAATGCTGTAAATGGTTTTAGGGAATTTAGTGTACATTTGTAATTGTATTCAGAATGAAATCCTACAAGGACTTCTTAAAGAACCATATGCAACTAAAATGACATCAATTAGTTTTGTAACACAGTAGTAAATGTTTCTTTTGTGAATTCTTCATTGACATAATTATTCAACCCCTTAAAGACTACCACTCTGAAGAACAGAGGTTCAATGAAGTGTTTTCAATCAGGTATTGAAAACACCTGTGGATATCAGGGAGCAGCAATAAAGCCTAATAAGCACCAATTAGGCAGCTTTAAAATGACTGTGATACTCAGCTCCTTCTAGACATTTACTGGTGTGGTTACAAACATGGTGAGGTCAAGAGAATGGTCCAGTAAGACAAGAGAACTGGTGATTACTCTTCACAGGAAGGGCAATGGCTATAAGAAGATTGCAAAGATGTTAAACATACCAAGAGACACCATAGGAAGCATCATTCGCAAATTCAAGGCAAAGGGCACTGTTGAAACGCTAACTGGTCGTGGAAGAAAGAAGATGCTGACTTCAACTGCTGTGCGCTACCTGACGCGTAGAGTGGAGAAAAGTCCCCGTGTGACTGCTGAGGAACTGAGAAAAGATTTGTCAGATGTGGGTACTGAAGTTTCTGCTCAGACAATACGGCACACCCTGCGTAATGAAGGCCTCCATGCCAGAACTCCCAGGCGCACCCCCTTGCTGTCCCCAAAGAATAAGAAGAGTCGACTGCAGTATGCCAAAAGTCATGTGGACAAACCACAGAAGTTTTGGGATAGTGTTCTGTGGACTGATGAAACAAAATTAGAACTGTTTGGGCCCATGGATCAACGCTATGTTTGGAGGAGGAAGAACAAGGCCTATGAAGAAAAGAACACCTTGCCTACTGTGAAGCATGGCGGGGGGTCAATCATGCTTTGGGGCTGTTTTGCTTCTGCAGGTACTGGGAAGCTTCAGCGTGTGCAAGGTACCATGAATTCTCTTCAGTACCAGGAGATATTGGATGACAATGTGATGCAGTCCGTTACAAACCTGAGGCTTGGAAGATGTTGGACCTTTCAACAGGACAATGATCCCAAGCATACCTCCAAGTCCACTAGAGCATGGTTGCAGATTAAAGGCTGGAACATTTTGAAGTGGCCATCGCAGTCACCAGACTTAAATCCGATTGAGAGCCTCTGGTGGGACTTAAAGAAAGCAGTTGCAGTGCGCAAGCCTAAGAATGTGACTGAACTGGAGGCTTTTGCCCATGATGAATGGGCGAAGATACCCGTAGATCGCTGCAAGACACTTGTGTCAAGCTATGCTTCACGTTTAGAAGCTGTTATAACTGTAAAAGGATGTTGTACTAAGTACTAAGATTAAATGTCACTTGGGGGTTGAATAAAACTGATAATGATGTGAGCTCAGAAAAGACATTTCTGGTTAATTCATTATAAATGTTATGTTATATTTGTCTGACCTACACGTGCCTCTTTGATTTAATGACTAAATGATCATAATCAATGTCAAACCGACCAAAACAATTTCAGTGGGGGTTGAATAATTTTGAACACAGCTGTATATTTAAACCTTTAGTAAAACTAATCTTTAATAAACTAAATTTTGTTACTAAATAAATGAATATTTAAATGAACATTTTATTGACAGTTGCATGATTTCTCATGGTAAATAGTTACACCAGGTCTAATTTGGAGGTTCCACAGCAATGGTAATTAATATTTAAACTATTTTGTTTGAATTGGACAATCAATATTGGCAAAATGCACTATTAAAAAAAGAAAAAAACATTATAAAAGGGGAAAAAATGCAAAACTGAGCTCAGCGTCCCACAGTGACACATGGATGGAACGTTATGCTATCTGTTACCCTGCTTTTTTTGTCAGGAAGCCTGGTTGCTAACTAAATAATAAGTCACTGCCGTTTCATGAAAAGTCCCCTTTAGTCTGAGTCACAATACACAATATAGACAAAAATATTGGGACACGACCTTTTCTGCAGTAGGTGGTTCTTCTCCGAACTGTTACCACAAGCCGGAGGCACAGGATGTCTTTGGATGTGAAATAATAAAACTCTAAATTCACTTTAACTTAGAAACCCAAACCTGTTCCAGCATGTTTCCATGTTTCCTCCTTGTTCCCTTCTTAGCTGTTGTGCTATTCTTTCCTATTAAGAGTGTTTCTTTGGCATTACATGCTTTGGAGAGAAAGATCTTGAGTGGCCTGTTATAGAGCTCATTTCTCAACTCTATTGAACACCTTTGGGATCAACTAGAACGCTGACTGCACCCCAGGTCTCCTCACCTCACCTACATCGGTACCTGACTTTACTAACATCACTATGTGGCTAAATGAATCTCCACAAATCTCCATAAGCACACTTCAAAATCTAGTTGCACATCTTTCCAGAACAGTTAAAGGAATAAGAGCAAATTGGGACTAAATATTGAATGTGATGCTCATAAAGCACAAAGCATACGTACGACCAGGTGTCTGAAAGCTTTTGGCAATATAGTGTATATAAAAATCATAAATGTGATTGAGTAGCAAGTAGATTATATCTTTGATACGCAGTAAATATTGAGGGGAGACAAAAAATACTCAAGTGCAGTAATGAAGTAGATATGCAAGCATAAAGTCTACAAGTTTTGGAGAGGAAGATCTTGACCACGTACGACCACGACAAAGCAATGACTTTAAGACCTTTATATAGAGAAATGCTCAGCTATGTATGTCCACATAATTTTATTCCGGCCTGCAAAATCTAGGAACAAAATTTGAAATACTTAATAATATCATCCTGTATTTATAAACTGCCATGAATTAATAAATGTATAAATATAAATAGACAAATAATAAGCCACATTGTTTTTGTAACACTAAATCATGTCTTTAGTGAGAACTCACTACTCTTCCTGTGTAGTGCTGTATACAGTAAAGTACATAAAGTGACTTATTTCCTGTGTATTGTTGCATTGCCAAAGCAGCACATATTGTTTTTATAATCTATAGTTTATTCCCTTCTGCCCTGCCAATGATACCACCCAAATTGAAAAGAAATATTATGTCTGGCTTATTTATGAAGCCAATACTCATAACATGCTCATAAATCTAGCAATTTGCACTTCATACACACAAGTGTAGTCTGGGATTCTCTGCAATGGTTTGTCTGTCTGTCCATAATATACTTCAATTCAATTCATTTTTATTTGTATAGTGCTTTTAACAATGAACATTGTATCAAAGCAGCTTTACACAGATAATGTGGTGATTAAAAGTGAATGTTCTTTACAAGTAAGTTTGTCCCTGATGAGTGAGCTGTTGGCGACTGTGGCATTGAAAAACTCCCCTAAATGGAATAAGGAAGAAACCTTAAGAGGAACCAGACTCGAAAGGAAACCCATCCTCAGTTGCACTAAATGTCCATTTGTAGCAGATATACAATGTTGCAGCGTACAGTGATGATCAGAAGCGAACTGTATTCCTGAGTCAGTGTAGCAGACTGTTGACATTAACTACAGTCCAATCCGTCCTCAAAGCGCACGTTCTTACTCTGGAATTTCATGAAACCACCCAAGGCGTTGATGAGAAACCGTCCCAAGCTACACAGATTACAATACAGTAATCTGTGAACAAATGAAGATGAACAACATAATTATAAGCAGGTTGAGACCTGTGAAATATAAACGCAGTCATGCCAGACTATGATTGTGTTTATGATGCTGATTATATCATTGTCTCACCACCATGGTGATGTTCAAATAATGGAAAATAATTCTTTTTCTTTTTTCTTTTGCAGTCATAGCTAGTCAGTTATTCTATTCACTTTCATTGCAAAGAACCTTCCTTAATTTCATCTCCCTTGTATAAGTGCTCTATCTTTACTTCTTTTTTTTATTTACGCGTGTAGATTTGCTGAAACATGAATGACCTGCATCACATACAACAAATGAAAGTCTATGTGTGCTGTACAGTGATTTAGTCTGGTGTGAATTCTAGGTAGTATTAAAATGTTGATGTACGCTGGTCCTTTGTTTGGTTGACCTTTGGTGTAGAGGAGTGCTCAGCAAATAATGTCTATCTACTTCGATTCGTACACTGTTTACTGATAATTATTTGATCTCCAGGATTGGGGTTGGCTCATTTCCAATTATCTGGTTTTGAGCCGGAAAAAAAACCCATGTACATGTAAAATGTTGGGTCTATTTCATAAGTAGGAGCCCACTGGGTTGACTTGCTTACCAATTTTATATGAACCAGTTGGGAGTGTCTTTGACATGTCTTGTATCTATCTCAAGCTCATCCAGGGAAAAAATCCTGCTTGCAGGGTGAAGGTACAAAGTGACCAATTATTTTAGCAATCTCAATAACAAAGTTCTGGAAGACAGTTTTGATTAGTAATCCAATATGGCATGAAGAAGTACTCCTAGTAACTGTTTTTTATGATGAAGTTGGTTTCTTCTACTTTTTCACCTTTCCTGATGTGGAGGTACATTTTAATGCTAACTGAGAAAAAGGTTTAATACTTAGGAGACCCATATTTACCATTAAGTCAATTTAGACCCAAGGTTGAATCTTCTATTTCCAGCAGTGGTTTACAGTAAGGAAGTAAATGTAATGTGTTACTGTACATAAGTAGCATTTTTATTTATCTGTACTTTACTGAATTATTTCTATTTAGGAAGACTTTTACTTTAACTTCACTACAATTTAATGTCAAATTTTGTACTTTTTGCAAAATCAGTTATTTCCTTTTGGATCACAACTTAACTGGTCAATCATGCAACAAGCCACTAATCAGGGTCGAGCGGGCACACTGTTTTAAACTTGTTTTGATTGGTGCTTGGTTATATATACTTATCACGAAAAAACAGTTATGAGTCAGATCTAAAGCAAGCTGAACATTTAGAGAGAAATAAATGATTAAAGAGAAACTCCTGACTCGAGCTCCCGTGATTTTTGTATTTGTTTTTTTTTTAATATATGTAGTTGAAAAGAAAGTTTTGGACTCATGACTCATGAGTGTTTGACTGCTTAATATCATTATCGCTATTAATAAATGTGTTAAGAGTAACATTAGAGTCTTTTCAAATAATTTGATTAGGCAAGAATTATAATAAAAAATTATAGCCTAAATAATTTATAGTACTGGGATACTTAAATACATTTGAAGGCAAATACTTTTATTTAAATGAAAGTTTAAAGGGAGCACCTTTACTTTTACTCAAATAATATTTTACCTTCTGTTTATCTACTTTAACTCAACTACACGATTTGTGTTATTCAACCACCACTGATTTCCAGAAAGTCTACAGCAATAGTTGATGGGGAAGAGCGGTGCAAAGGTGTTTCTCCACCACAATATATTCTCCATTAGCTTAGTCTCAGGTATGAGGAGAGGGTAAACCCAGCTAGAAGGTTGATGGCACAGTTGCACAGGTGATGAAGAAGCACATCTGAGTCTTTAGCTTTACTAAAAATATTTTAAACACAAATTTCCTTCTACACCAAGACTCTTATTCTCACTGGAAGGTTTTAAAACAATGTAATTTTTCATGAAACCATGAGCAAACCCTTAATAAAATAAACCACTAATGCCAGCATCCTGCATTCCAGGATACACTAAGCTTATTTATTTCATGGTTATGCTAAGATTGTTGAAACAGTGAGCTTACCAGTGATTATTATATATGAGATAGTCTATGAATGTAGACCCTGAGTTTCCTTTGTGATTACTTTCTCAACCATACATTTATTTAAGGTCAAGTGCTGGGAAATATTTTCGAGTGAGAATAAACACCAAGCCAAATTCACAGGTAGCATAATTCTTACGCTCAATTATCAACATCTGCAAACTTTCTTTTCTTCCAATGAATAACTGACTTAAATGGTTCTGTGGTTTGCTCATTAAGTCCATTGTGTAAAAGGACAATTTGCCTAGATGGTTAGCTGAACCAGATATTCAGCAAAGCAGTGCGAAAAAATATTGTTTTGCAGAAAGTTCACGATTGGAAATAGCATTTATTTATGTGACAGAATTAATTTGATTATAATGCGAGTAAGAGTTTTATTTCTTAAAAATGGAGAACAGCTAACAGATGCATAAAAAATGGTTTGATTTTAATGAATCAAATGCTTATTTTTAGGAGCCTTAGCAGAGATATGCCACCCTATACACAACCTGCAGCCTTGGCAACAGCTTTGTACTGTAAATAATACAGAAATAGGTGTTTTAGTTGGTTTTTTTTGTTTTTGTTTTTTATTTAAGTGGATGGAGTAATGGATTTGCGGTTTGAACGGTATTCTTGGAGTAGGTCATGAGGTGAAAAGCATTTGGGTTTAAAATGCAAATGCATGAGGACTCGGATAGAAATACAGAATGCAACAGTAGTGAAGCGCATGAGAAAGAAAACAATGTGTAAAGATCTGAACTCCTGAGCACATGGATGGAGAAATGCAGGCAAATGCATGCCCGAGTTCACGCCACTTTTCACCCTGATAATGAGGTTATGTAAGTTCACCTAAAGGTTTCACCAGAAGCTTTGGATTAAGAAATAGATGTTGAAGGTACACCAGTATAAGTAAATTCTCCATGTGTGCATATTTTGTAAATAATATAAATAGTGTAAAAAAAAAAAAAACTTGACAATGAAAAACAATTGTTAAGTATGTGAAAATGTATATTATAAAATGGATATATAAAATGCAGCCATAAATCAGTTGTTGCAAAAATTAGGATAAGCAGATGAAATCTTAAATATAGATATTTTTAATTGAGTGAGGTTCAACAAATTACAATGCTTTACAGATTTCTAATGCACTGTAAATTAGCCAAAGTTGTGTATTAATGCAACATAAAACATTTTGTGTTTTTGAATTGTTCACCATAATTTCCATGTTTCGCCTTTTTTTTTTTTTTTTTTTTTAGGTCAACATAAATTCCATGGAAGGCCTGCTTTCCCAGGAATATTCGGAGCGATTATATGTTAACTACTTCTAGAGGAAATTCTAGAGAAGGAATTGTTGCAGGAGGGTTAGGATGAGGTCAAACCAAGGTTTTATCTTGCAGTGTAATCCAGAATTTTGTAAGCAAGAAAGCAAATTGTGAAACATTGCAGTGTCTTAATGTGGGGGAAATACTAGTGGTTTGGATGATTGACTTTTGATTGAAAGGTCACAAGTTCAACCAAACTGCTACTGCTGAGCCATTGAGCAAGGCCTTTAACTAAAATTATTACTCCAAATGCAGTCCTTTTTTGTAGATAGCTGAAGATATAGAGCTTAATGTTTTGAGATTATTTACTTCCCAAATCAGGAGTAAGTTAAATATTTAATATCAAATTATAAATGAGAAAAAAAATCCTTTATTAAAGTTGTTCAAATCTTTCCTGTATTTCTTTTGTACTGTAGTGATTTCCAGCTAAATATAAACGTGAGGTTTATTTCAAAGACATTGTTTCTATGTCTTCCTATGCCTAAGTACTCCCAGAAGGCCATCTTTGACAACTAAAGTCATTTTTAAAGGATTCAATCTGACGCTGATGATTTCCTGGAGGAATGATTTATTAAATGGATGAATGAAAACATGCATAGTATCTGTTCCTTGTGTGTGAAGATAAAAAATATATTTGCATCAAAAAGTAGAAAGTTCTGCAAACATAGTTTTTGTTACCACACAATTAAAAGCACATAATTGTATCAGAATGCTGTAGAATCTTCTCTTCTCTTCTCTTTCCTTCTCTTCTCTTCATTTCTCTTCTCTTTTCTCTATGCAAAATGTATAGTGTTGTTATTTATGTCTGTACTTGTGAGAGTCAGCAAAGCTAAAACGAAAATTCGTTGGCCTATAAACCTGGTTATGATACTGACTTGAACTTGGAGACTGAAGCCTGTTCCAGCATTGAATACACGCGCGCGCGTGTGTGTGTCAGTGTGTGGGCAGGGGGAACACTTATGATAGCATAAGTGTGCAAGTAATGCTTAGTGCTATGCCTGGTGGAAAAAGGGTAGGTTTTTAATCTGAGGAACACACTCCCTACTGTGAAGCATGGGGGTGGCAGCATGTGCATGGGGGTGTTTTGCTAGAAAAAGGAGTGTTCTACTTCAGAAAACAGATCATGGGAAATAAAAAAAAAAATTGAAATATTGAAGCAACACTGAGAACTCAGCCAGAAACTTTGCCAGTACCATGAATCAAAGCCAAAATCAATTATCAGTATAACCATCATTACCTGAACAAACAGTGTATTGGATTGAACTAAAAGAAAAAAACATGTTTAAACAAGCAGAACCACATGTCTCTTTTGGAATGAAGAATGAGCATGGAAAATAATCTGCAATTTAAGTATTGTGAGAGCACATGTTTATCAATTAAAAGGCTTAAATTGATTAAAAGAAGTTAAAAGGTGTACCAATGAATTCATTTAAGGAAATTAAGCCACATGATGCTACTTAAAGAAACCTCCCTAAAGTTCTTCAGTGGGACAGGAATTATATGGAAATTAACAGAAAAAAAAAAAATTCAAGGACTGAAAAAAATCCAAACAACTCAGCTAAGATCAAATTATTGGACCCTCTACAAGGCCACAAATGTATTTGGAGCCAAACAACGGAATCTATGGTACGTTAAGCATTACTATATCTAAAGATTAAAATTTAGCATGAAACCTACAAGAGCATGGCCTGCAAGGGTGTCACATGAGCCAAGAACCCATATGTCAAGACCAGCATAACAAAAAGATAGTGGTAAGTTTCATCAGCAAATTTTGAAATGTTTGGCAATAATTCTAAGTGCAACATGTGGTGGGAAAATGGTTAAGGCTTTTAATCTAAAGAACCATCCCGACTGTGAAGCATGGGGGTGGGAGCATCATGTAGTTAAGGTGTTTTGCTGGAAGAAGCTGCCTTGTACATTAGAAAACAGATTGCACCATGAGAAACCAGAGTTATATAAAAGCACTGAAGCAACTGGATATGCTGTCACTTGAAGAAACTTACATGTTAATTAAGATATTTTTAACACCTTAAATGATTGTCTGGGTCCTGCAGGCTGTTAATAAGTAAAACAAATAAAAAATAAGAATAAAAAGTCAAACAGTTAAAACACAACATTTGAGTCCTTAAAAAGCGTTCTAGGTCTTACGTTTTTGATGTCCATGTAACGCTACCTCTAATGCTGATTGAAACGCTCCAGCAGAACTTGTTTTTTTTGTTTGTTTTCACAAAAAAAACCTCTTTCTTTCGCTGGTCCAAATATTATTCGCTGTATTACGACTACAAATGAGACCAACATGCAACAGCCAAACAGATTGTTATTAGTGCGAATCTCTCTTGGATTAACCCACAGACGTAAAACAGATTGTATGTTTCAGTAATGGGAAGTGCAAGTTTAGGCTCGGTTAAGGCCAGTTGCTAACAACATATTTGTGTGCATGTTTTTGAATTTGTGATATAGGTCTTAAATTTTATTCTTAATGTCTTAAAAAGGTTTTAAATAGTCTTATATTTCACTTTGTGAAACCTGCAGAAACATACATGATATAGGACCTTTCCATTAGTGTCATAAAACACTGGAAATTGTGTTTAAGTTCCGTTGGTTGTACATGTTTGTGAAATATCCCGAATTCTAGAGAACAAGCTACTGTATTAAATGCTAATATACAGACGGGACTACTGTATAATGATTTAGACTGGGACGCGAAGTCTTGCCTTGCCATGGATGTTTCTTACGGTGCCTTTAAACCCAGCACTCGTCCTATTATAATTCCACTTTCACTCTATTCACGTTATGGCAATCTATCGACAGGCAGATTGGCTTGTCCAAGCAGATATTAGAAACACTATTGGGTTAAAAACCTGGCAGATTTTGATTGCCTAAAACTTTCTGGATTCATTTCCAAAACATGTGTGTCATCTTTGGCATTTTATTTGGATTTGCTTGTTGTGTTTTTGGTTTGCGTTACTGTTATTGATGCGGATGATAATAATGATGATAACGACGACAACAGCAACACTTATTATTGTAAAAAATTATTTGTAAAGATTGCATATAAAAATTATGATGTGATGGAGACAATGATGATGGTGGTGGTGGTGGTGGTGGTGGTGATAAAGACCAATACAACATCTAGTAGTAGTGGTAGTAGTAGTTGTTGTAGTTGTAGTAATAGAAGTAGTAGTAGTAGTTGTAGGATTAGCAGTAGTAGTAGTTGTAGTAGTTGCAGTAGCAGTAGTTGTAGCGTTAGTAGTAGTAGTAGCAGTAATAGTGGTGGTTGTAGTAGAAGTAGCAGCAGTAGTAGTAATGGTACTAGTTGTGGTGGTGGTAGTAGTAGTAGTAGTAGTTGTGGTAGTGGAGGCTTATCTTTTAAGGCATTTATGAATGTTATGAAATCTAATCCCAACCAGACCGAAGCAGCCACTCTTTATAACCTCATGCTCAATTATATTAATGAGATAATATGTAATTCGCTCTGGATAAGGGCGTCTTCCAAATGCCATAAATGTAGTATTAATAGTCAGATGGAATGATCCTTTCTGATGACCTATGTCCCACTCATGAAATATTTTTGGCTCTAAAAAAGAAAACTCCCAGTTTGGTATATTCCCAGATTGATTAACTGTCCCAGCAACTATACAATAGTCTAGGGAAGAACACTGTGGGAAAAAAATTGACCTCCCAGTACTTTTTAAATAAACTTTAAAAAACTATCTATCTATCTATCTATCTATCTATCTATCTATCTATCTATCTATCTATCTATCTATCTATCTATCTATGTGGTACATATGTTTATATGATGAATCTCAGTGTATATAACATAAATCTCATGAACTATACTTAAACTAAAATATAATATAAAATGGCAAAGTTTTGTAAAATGAATATTTATTTAAAATTATCCAGAATTATGAAATTTTTAATAAATGATTATATTTATCTCTTACAACCCAAACAAAATGTTCATCATGAAAATAAAATAAAAAATGGCCAAATCCTTTTATTCATTTATGTAAGTTTATGCTTTTGAAAATATTTTTATTGCTTCACTCATCAAACTCAGCTCTCCTCCTTCATATTAGATTTAGCCGATATAATTTCCGTCGTTAGCAATCCAGTACACACCCACGGGAACGTGCATGAATTAGTTGTTGGATGTTTATGAGTTGAGTGATCAATGATTGAACATTTCTATGAACCATGACTCTTCTAGTGGGAAAGTTCCGGTACAACATGAGTTACTGAATTACGCATCGTTAGTAATCGTAGGGCCTGTACTGGGGAAACAGAAAATCATACACACTTCTCAATGTGTGTATCATATTAAATAATATTAAATCATAAATGATAATTAAATAATATTATTTATAATAAAAAAAATAACATTTCTTAACACATATTTACTGTACTGGTTGGTTTTGCACTGGTAATGTGTTAAATTTAATTGTGTTATGTTGGTTTGTGCGTAATTTTGTGTTATCTTTTGTTAAATGATGCTTTTTATTATAGCATCCAGGACCTAGGAGGAACATTGTGTCATTTCACTGTGTACTGTAATATAACTGGATGAAATGACAATACAAGAAAGAAGCGTTTATCACACTTAGCTCTGAATATTTGTTTTTTTTTGTCCATTGATTACTAATGGTTCTTCTACTTGTGACATGAAACTAATTTTATTTGTTGACTGAAGATCCTTTTTTGAAAGAATAATTTAAAACTTATTTTTTTTTTTTTATTCGCATTACGAAGAGGCCGTCGTGTTGATTTTGGTTGATGCAGTGTACAATTTAGTGTGCAATTCAATTTGTATTTTAGATAAATACCTCAGAAAAAAAACTGTTTTAGGCTTTTCATTAGCATGTGTCTTGGTGTCGAGGACTAGTGCATCTTTGAGCATACGTATATTGCGAGTCAAATACTCAAGTACTGTTTAAATCAGATACTCTAAAACTTGTACTCAAGTCACATTCATATTAGTGGTCTCAAGTTCTGGGTAAGGTGTCTATACTTTTATTTAAGTATGATTTTCAGGTACTCTTTACACCTCTGCATATTCCTGTATGTTAAAAAAAATTACAGAACCATTATACAGAAGAGAAGGTTGAGAGCCTTGCTTAAGGGCCAAGAATTGGTAGATTGGCAGTGCTGTGGTTTGACCCACTTACCTTCTGAGCAATACCATAATGCTTTAACCATTACGCTCCCACTTGCCCGAAAACCACTTGACAGCCTTGAGGCAGTTTATTGCCATTTTACAGTTTGCATTTCACAGGGTCTGGTGTACCCACTTATCCAGAGCTGGATCTCATTTTTGATACAACAGAGCAGTAAAAAAAACTTTGCTCAAGGGCCCACAAGACCTCAAAGCCCCAATTAAAAGTCCAACATCTTTAACCACTGAGCTTTCACTTCCTGCAAAGTTATAAGCCATGCAAATGGAATAAAATCCAATGAGGCACAGATAAAACATGCAAACGGCCACACAGAAAGAAAACCGAATTTGAGCAGCACTGCTTGCATTTACTAAATAAACATTAGATAGCAATAAAAGCAGACGTCCGCTGCCTCATTTGAAACTCATTCCCCGGTATTTCCATTTTATTCACATGCTCCATGACATTTACAGCATTTGGCAGACACCCTTAACCAGACTGACTGAGCAGAGGAAAGTTGGTGGTGGCGGGATTTAAACTTGTGACAAAGTCCAATGCCAATGTTTCCTATTTTTTTTTTTATAATAAACATTTTGTTTTAGTTTTTTGTAATAATAATATTTGTATTACATTGTATTACAATATATATGATAGTTTTATTACAGATTTTCATAATTCATTTTACAAAACTTTTTCTTTTCCTTAAGCGTACTCGGTAACGAGATTGCTTGAAATAGCATGCAAGGAAACATTTGGTCTAGCCACCACCACAACCCTGCCCTAAAGCTACAGTGCATCCAGAAAGTATTTACAGCGCTTTACTTTTTTCACATTTTATGTTCCAGCCTTATTCCAAAATGAATTAAATTCATTCTTTTTTTTTTTTATTCTACAAAAAATACCCCATAATGGCAACATGAAAGAAGTGTGTTTGAAATATTTGCAAATGTATTAAAAGTATTCACAGCTTTTGCCATGACACTCATAATTGACCTCAGGTGCATCCTGTTTTCACTGATGATACTTGATATTCAATTCATTTCAATTCATTTTTATTTGTATAGCGCTTTTAACAATGAACAATGAACCAATAATGTGGTGAATATGTTCTTCATAAGTAAGTTTGTCCCTGATAGTAGCGACTGTCGCAAAGAAAAACTCCCCGGGATAGCATAAGGTAGAAACCTTGAGAGGAACCAGACTCAAGAGAGAACCCATCCTCATCTGGGTTGCACCAAATGTCTATTTGTAGAAGATATACAATGTTGTGGGGTACATGATGATCAGAAGTGAACTGTTTTCCTAAATCAGTGTAGCAGACTGTTGACATTAACTACAGTCCAATCCATCCTCAAAGCTCATGTTCATACTACGGAATTTCATGGAACCACCCAAGGCGTTGATGTGAAACCGTCCCAAGCACATAGTGGCATCCAGTCAAAAAAAACACTATCCAGAGGCAGGCCTGGACAAAGTGGGAAGATCCATGGAGGGGGGAGGTGCAGAAACAGTGATCACTGGAACCTCAGGAGATGTTTCTACAACTTGTTTGGAGTCCACCTGTGGTAAATTCAGTTGATTGGACACGATTTGAAAGACTCACACCTGTCTATAGAAGGTCCCACAGTTAACAGTGCATGTCAGAGCACAAACTAAGCCATGAAAATGTCCAAGGAATTGTTTGTAGACTTTCGAGACAGGATTGTTTCTAGGCACAGATCTGGGGAAGGGTACAGGAAAAACTTTGCAGTTTTAAAGTTCCCAATGAGCACAGTGACCTCAATCATCTGTAAATAGAAGTTTGGAACCACCAGGACTCTTCCTAATGTGGGTCACCTGGCCAAACTGAGCAATCAGGAGAAGCATATATCAGGGAGGTGACTAAGAACCTGGTGGTAAATCTGAAAGAGCTCCAGCGTTTCTCTGTGGAAAGAGGAAAACCTTCCAAAAGAACAGCCGTCTCTGCAGCACTCCACCAATCAGAACTGTATGTTAGACTGGCCTGACAGAAGCCATTCCTCAGTAAAAAACACCACATCCCACCCCCAGCACACTAAGCATCATGTCTGGAGGAAACCATCATCTTCTGGCCAATACAATCCCTACAGTGAAGCATGGCGGTGGCAGTATCAGGTTGTGAGGAAGTTTTTCAGTGGCAGGAACTGGGAAATTATTCAGGATAGGAAAAAGATGAATGCAGCCATGTACAGAGACATCCTTTATGAAAACCTGCTCCAGAGCACACTGGATCTCAGACTGGGCCGACGGTTCATCTTCCAACAGGACAACAATCCTAACCACACAGCCAAGATTACAAAGGAGTGGCTACGGGACGACTCTGTGTATGTCCTTGAGTTGCCCAGCCAGAGCTACAGACTTGAACCCGAATAAACATCTCTGGAGAGATCTGAAAACAGCAGTGCACCAGGCACGTGCACAGGTAGGGCTCAACCTGTGCAGAGCGCATGCCCTTTTTGCCCTTACACTCCGAAGTGCCCTTTTTTTGGTGGTGTTACTAAATAATTTTGATATAAAAAAAAAGGGAGGGGGGTGCCCTTTTTCAGTTTCAGCACATGCCCCTCAAAAGGTCTGTGCACGGCCCTGCAGTGCACCAATTCTCCCTATTCAACCTGATGGATCTTGAGAGGTTCTGCAAAGAAGAATGGGAGAAACTGCCCAAAAGTAGGTGTCCCAAGCTTGTAGCATCGAAATCAAAAAGACTTGAGTAATTGGTGCCAAAGGATCTTTAACAAAGAATTGAGCAAAGACTGTGAATATTGTGATTTTTTTTTTTTTTCTTTTTCATTTTTAGTTTTTAATAAATTTCAATAATAATAATAATTTGCATTTCAAACAAACGTCTTTCATGTTCAATTCAATTCAATTCATTTTTATTTGTATAGCGCTTTTAACAATGAACATTGTCTCAAAGCAGCTTTACACAGATAATGTGGTGATTAAATGTAAATAATGTTGTCTTTATGTATGTATTTTTTGTAGAATTTGAAAAAAATTATTTTCCATTTTAGAATAAGGCTGTAGCGGGAAATATGAAAAAAAGTGAGACGCTGACGGATGCACTATTAACACATTTTACAGAGCAGATGCCAAGAAGAAATTGATTCTAAAAAAATTTTTTTATATATTTTTTTTTTATTTAACTAAATTCAGAAGTGTGTTTCCTGAATTTTAAATATCAAAACATCTAAATGGCTCGATGAATTATAAGACATTTCTGTAGCAAAGCACAACCATGAAATCAAATGAGATCAGTGCACAGGTGAGGTACTGAAAATATTGATAGATTCTTTAATAACCTGTTTCAGGTCTATTTAAACACAGTAAATCATTGCTTCCTGTGCACGGTGGCTGTTGGGCGAGTCTTTATCTGCAAAACTTCAGGGATCGGACGGCCGCTTTTCCCCAAGAAATCCAATCCCGTGATCCATTCGACGTCTCTGACACGTACCTGGTGGAACCAAAGCAAGTCCTCAACCCAATGTGACTCCTCCTGGTTGCTCTGCATGGAAAAGAAACCGCTGTTAATTTCGAACTAACTACATGCTCATTATAGAGTTATTATTTAACAACCTGAGTGTTGTGTGTGGCATGTATATTTATCTTTCTCCTATTTCTCATTTGCCCCCTCCCTCCCTTTTGTCTTGCTTTTCTCCAGTTGTAGACCCTGTTTCCATTCATTGGTGCATTAAAGAGAATTGCTGCACCAATCGGGGATGTAGACGTCACCAGGAGGCATGGTTTCCAGAATTAAAGCTCTATTGCAGAAGCAGAGAGAGAGAGAGATGGGCAGAGAAAATCCAGGATCACACTATGCTAGTTTGGCCACGATTTTGGTCGTCTGAGATAAATCTTGAAAATCCTAAAATATTTCTATAATCCTGGGCTAAAATCTGTAATCTTGGATTGCTGGTTTGTTGACGGAAAAACGGTTGATAGCTGTTGCAATCATTTTGTTCCACTGATGAAGTTCTAGCAGTGTCAGAAGATTTCAGACTCTTTCCTGCAATGTGACTTCTCTTACAACGACCGTTAAACCAACAAGCGCCCAACCTGATGATGCAATTAGAGCGACAACTTTAAACCATCTCATGGATAATGTCGAAGGGAGTCAGCCAAGACCTGCTACACACACGTCATCTGTTTTTATTTTCATAAACAAAATAAACGCTGTTTCTGGTTGCTGTTAGCTAACATTTTAGCAAGAGTATGCTGGTCTTGCTTTGGCTTATTTATTCTGCAGGAAAGGCCATATTGCCATCTACAGGATATTGAAGGTCCTCAGAGGTGGGAAGTAACGTAATAAATACTTAACGTAATAAATACGTAACAAATACTTTGTTACTGTACTTAAGTAGATTTTTCTGTTATCAGTACTTAACTTTTTATTTTAACTTATTACCTTTTTACACAAATATTTGTTCTTTCAACTTCTTACATTTTCATAACAGCCTCGTTACTTTTAGTATTATTTCTTCTCACTGAACGCTGTTTCCTTTTTCACCACATCACTGGTGTTTTATTTCCTGGGTATCAGATGTAGATGTTGGCAAGTCGAAACTAACAATGAGCAAGGCAACAAGAGGAATGGTTCATGTGAATTCAGAGGGAGTCACCGATGTGAAAATAAATAAAAACAAAGACATTCCTTAACACCTATGACCATATATAAGGGAGATGTTCGAAATGATCAAGAATTCAAAAATTCGCCATCAAATTCGAAAAAGCACATACAGGTAATCTAAAGTTTTATTGTTATATCTTTCTTTTCATAAGTGATTTTAATGTTTAAAATATTTTGTTTGTCTTTTATATAAGGGATGCTGCCACATGTTGCTTGGTCTCCTGACCTTTCCTGCTATATGTGGTTCTTTTCCAAACTTTTACCACAAATCTGGAGGTACTCAATTGTACGTCTTTAGATGCGCTATAATCAAATTTTGCATTCGCTTGAACTTGGAAACCCAAAACCTGTTCCAGCATGGCGATGCCCCTGTGCACAAAGTCAGCTTTTGGAAGATCTGGTTACATGCTTTAGAGAGGAAGATCTTAAATGGCCTGCTATAGAGCTCTGATCTCATCTCTACTGAAAGCCTTAGGGATGAATGTATAGACTGACTGCGCCCTAGGTCTCCTCACCTACATCAGTACCTGCCTTTCATAGCACCCTTGTGTCTAATGAACACAAATACCCATAAGCACACTGCAAAATGTAGTGGAACATCTTCCCAGAAGAGTGGAGGGAATTATAAGAGCAAGGAATTCAATGTTAAGAAATTACATACCGTACGTATGACCAGGTGACTCAATACATTTAGAAATATAGTAGATAGAAAGATAGATAGAAAGATAGATAGAAAGATTCTATTCTATATGGTGTTTGTTCAGCCTGGATACATTGAGTTTTTTTATTAATACATTGATATAATGAGAGGTTCAGTTACCAGTGTGACACTAAAACAGGTAGCAGTAACGGCTACTTTTTACTATGTACATGTCAGAGCCCGAACTCCTTTACTTTAACTTGAGTAAAAAAGTGTAGTCAGTACTTCAACTTTTACTGAAGTCTTTTAAAACATGAGTATCTGCACTTCTGCTTAAGTAAACTATGTGTATACTTTTGCCACCTCTTAAGGTACTAGATGCAAATTTTCTCTTTTTGCGCAAAATAAAGCGTCTCCACATGAAGGTGAATTAGCATCTTGCCAAATACCAGATGTTTCACATCAATTACAAGCACAAGCGTTGCCAGGACTGACTACCATCCATGGCCTTTTTGAAAGATTGCTTCTCCATAATTATTACTTTTTTTTGTCATTGTTTGATATATGGCTCATTCTGGCATGTTAAAGAGGCTGTTGTGTTTATCTTGGTTAATGCAGTGTGCAATTTCATTTGTATTTCATGTATTAAACCTGATTGATAAGAGGGTGGGGAATCCTCAGGGTGCAGAAATTAGCCCCTTGGGGCACACTAATAATCAGTAATCAAACTTCTGCCAACATTCGTCACTCATGCGTAGTGTGATGTATGTATTGACAAGACTGATCTGGAATTAACGCAAAAACAAATTACATTACTTCAAATAAAATATAAATCATCAGCTCTCAACGAAAACGCCCAACAAGCTAGTCGCTATTTTAAATCATAGAAGGCAAAATAGTTCCTGCCAGAACATGACACTGATTTAATAGAGGAGTGTAGAGTGATGGACCACAAACATCTCTCGGTCTCTCTGTGTACATGTTTGGAAAACCGGGAAATGCCAATTAAGAATAAAATTAAAGCCAAATAAATCTCCCAGTCACAGAAAAGGAACATGACATGTAGACAGTGGTGTGTGTGTGTGTGTGTGTGTGTGTGTGTGTGTGTGTGTGTGCCCACGCCTGCTCACCATGCAGCTCTCAGAGTTGTTGGGTCGGTGTGGGATTAGAAACGACACTGTATGTAATTGTCCTTTACACTCGCTCACTGTCTGATTTGAGTCCAAACAGCTCGTCAAGATGGCAAAGTAATGTGTGGGGATGGGGATACCTGTGCCTGTAACAAACCTACACAGACACACACACACACACACACACACACACACACAGTATTTAAAGTACAAATTGCTCAATATTAATTTCATAGCTGTGACCCATAATATGTTGATTGTAATGCACCTGAATCACATTTAAAATTTTTCCTTGGTAACTACACGATTATCAAAATCTACAGAAAAATGTGCTGTTTGGGAAAAATATAGAAAAAGAACAATAGTTTAAACAAAACATACTAAAGTAAAAGAAAAATGACAGATTTTAAAAACTACTTTGAAATGTAGAAGAGGTAAATGTAACTTTACTTTCCACCTCTGATCATTCTAAACCTTATATAATAAATATTATAATCCAAATAAATATTTTAGAAATACAGTAATCTCCTACTTTACCGCGGTTCAAATCCCGTACCCCCGGGTTTCTCGCGGAATTACATTTGCCACATAACTAATTTGTTTGTCTGATATTCCCAGTCTCTCGCGAATTTCACATAGACCTAAAAACTTAAAGGGAATTGTTTTTATGTTAAAAGTTTTATGTTGAAATTATGAAATTTACAAATGGAAATACAATGATTCATTCTAAAATGAACCAAAATGGTAATACAGTACAGTACTGTATACATAAACTAGCACTGTTCCAAAACCGCCCACGATAAACGAATAAAAAAAAAAAAGCGATAAATGTGGGGTTACTGTATTTCAATAGGATCTTCTAAAGTGCATGAACATGTCCTCCTGCCATCTAGTGGTTTATATAACGATCATCAAACCTGTAAGGTTATCGATTCCCTGAATAATTATATAAACCATACACCCGATGTTGCTGCAATCACCAGATCCAAACTATTTTTTACAATTTATTGATTCATGGTGATTATTGTAAAATGGGAAATATACTATTTTAAAGACTCTAAAAATGTGATCTAATATTTAAATGTAAAATTTGCTATAATAAATACAATGGATATGATTCAATACACTATATGGGCAAAAGTATTAGGAGACCTGACTTTTGCCACGAACTGTTACCACAAAGTTGGAGGCAGCAGGGTAGTAGAGCCAAACCTGCTCTAGCCTGACAATGCCCCTATGCACAAAGCCAGCTCCATGAAGATAAGCTTCACATGGTTTGAAGTAGAAGATCAACTGGAATGAATGTGACGCTGACTGCACTCCAGGCCTCCTCACCTCACCTACATCAGTACCTGACTTCACTAACATCCTTGCAGGTAAAGAATCTCACAGAAAATCTACACATTATATACATTTTGGCATAACAAAAATTACCATCTCCTATATCCTATACCTTTAGCTTGATTATTGTAATATATAGTTTCTTTGGATCATACCAAGCTGTCAATAAGAATTAAGTAGATTTTGACTATACATTTTATCATCATAAATAAACAAGTGGCGATAGTTCCAGGAAAAAACCTTGAAGAACCCCTGAAGAAACCATGAGAGGATCCAGACTCAAAAGGGAACCCATCCTTATCCTCAAAACTGAATGTCCATTCATTACAGTTTCTAAAGTAGCTTGTTGAGGTTATCAGCTGTCTACTGATGGACACTTAAATCTTATACAAATATTTTATCGTGAATGTCCAAATATCCATTTTTCCAAATACAAATATTTTATTTGTCTAGTGCTTTTAAAAAAAGTGACATCATCCCAAATTCAGCAGCTTCACAGATTAATAAAGTGACTATAAATTTTAACATCATAACCGAGACCCTATAAGTGTATCCTAATGAGTGAGCCAGTGGCGACAGGGAAAAACTGCCTGAGACAGAATAAACAAGAAACCCTTAAGAGGAACCAGACTCTGACAATGAATGTTTATTCATTACAGTTCTATCCTTGTTGAGGTTATAAATTGTAGCTCTAAGCCATTGTAGCAGACTGTTTATATTAATTACAGCCTAAATCTATCTTCATGGTTCTTGAGTTGAACCTCCACAACAAGTAACCTCAAGGATCTTTGGGCTGTTCATTTGGAACCGTTATTAGCTGCAGGAAGTGGTTTAGAATTTAAATTGAAGAGATCTCCACCAGATGTTGGGCATCAGGTTGGATCATGCGGATCCGGAGAGCAGGATCACTCAAGTGTTTATCGGTGAACAGTTGATAAACTCAACAATAATGTAACTATGCTGAATGGACAGTTGTTGTCATAGAGATAAAGATGGGTTCCGTATGTCATATTCATATGTATTATTTCTTTATTCACTTATTATACAACTTATACTTGATATTTTGTATGCATATTTTTATTTTTTTTAATAAGTTAGTTATTAATTTCTATAAAGCTAATCTGTAAGAATTATTAATATACACTGTAGGAGCTATAGACATATTTACATTTCTATTTGAACATTGTTATTTATAATTGACATTTTATTTTAATAAATTCTTCGTTTGGAATGTTTTTTTTTTTGTTTTTGTTATTTTATTTTATTATTTATTTTTTGAGTGTGTGCCCTCTATAGGTTGGGGAGGGAATAAAGGGTATAAAGGTGTGCCAAGGCGAGGCTGAGGCTGAGGCTGAGGCTGAGGCGGGGCCTGTACTTGCGCACACCATCATTGACCGTAACACACAAGACTCCTTAATACTATCAAAGACAAGATTATATTTTTTCTTTCCCCTTTCTTCAAAATAAATATCACCAGTTTACTTTACGTTGATCTCCACTCATATACATATAAAATGTAATCAAACATAATCGATCGGTTTGGAATCCGTGAGCTGAAACTAAAAGCTATAAACCTGAAAGCAGAGACATACTGCTTGATCTGGTCCATAGAGTCAAACCGTCCATCGAAGTTATAATCGAACACAGGTCCTGTCACAACGTTTATGCCGTTATACTGAGAGGAATACTTCAGCAGCAAGACATCGTGGAAATACTGCCACACTCCTGCGCACACACACACACACACACACACACACACACACACACACACACACACACACACACACCAGTGTAAATAAGCCACATAATACAGCATATTATATTCAAAATAAGTATTCAAGTCAAGTCAAGAAGCTTTTATTGTCATTTCAACCATATATAGCTGACGCAGTACACAGTGAAATGAAACAACGTTCCTCCAGAAGCCTGATGCTACATTTACAACAATCACAGAAAGAGAAAACACAGGGCTGAGGGCTAGTAAGTGTCCTCGCCACATAAAGTGCATGTGTGCAACCTGGTGGTAACGAGATAAAGTGAACAGTACCAAAAATGTAAACAAAATGTTGTGCAAAAATAGCAAATAGCAGCATTTCAGGAAAGATGTGCAAAAACGGCATGTAAACAGTTAATGGACATGAAGTGATGTAATGTGAGTGGTACTAAAGTCATGGATGTGAGTATGAGTGTGTGTTGAGTCCGGGTTGAACAGATCAGTCACACTGTGTGTGGGTGGGTGTGTGTGGGTGTGTGGGTGTGTGGGTGTGTGTATGAGAGTTCAGTTCAGTTCAGTTCTTTGTTGAGAAACCTGGTGGCTTGAGGGAAGAAACTGTTACACAGAAAAGTATTGAACTTGTCACCATTGTTCTCAGTAGATATTTTTCTTACTGTAAGGTGCTATTGACTTTCGATGCAATATTACATTTTTTACCCGATGTTGGTAAAACCCATGCAATCACATGCAAAGAAATCAAACCATAGATGTCTATAAATTGTGTAATAATGTGAACGACACAGGGAAAACGTATTGAACACGCTTACTGAAATGTATTTAATACTTCGTACAAAAACCTTTGTTGGTAATGACGCCTTCAAGACGCCTCCTGTATGGAGAAACTGGTTACAGGCATTGCTTGGGTGTGATTTCAGCCCATTCTTCCACACAAATCTTGAAGTTTCTGTGGGCCTCTTCTATGAACTCTGATCTTTCATTCTAGCAGCTCTATTTTCTTTCTCTGGAACCAGTTTTCTTGGCTGTGCGTTTGGGATAATTGTTTTGCTGAAATGTCCACCCTCGTTTCAGCCTCATCTTCCTGGTAAATGGCAGCAGATTTTGATCAAGAATGCCTCGGGACATTTTTCCATTCATTCGTTTTTCAATTACGTGCAGTTTGCCAGTACCGTATGCTGAAAAACAGCCCCACACCATGATGTTCCCACCTCCAAACTTCACTGTTGGTATGGTGTTTCTGGGGTGAAGTGCAGTGCTGTGTGTCCTCCAAACATGGTGTCTATTATGGCATCCAAAGAGTACAATTTTGGTCTCATCTTACCAGACTATTTCACAAGGTTATCCAAATGTTGTGCGGCAACATGGCGAGCTTCAACATGCTTTTTCTTCAGAACTGGAGTATTACGTGGCGAGCGCGCACACAGGTCATGGCGGTTGACTGCATTACTAATTGTTTTCTTTCGAAACAATTGTACCTGCTAATTTCAGGTGTTTCTGAAGCCCTCCACAAATGGTCCTTGGCTCTTGGACAACTCTTCTGATATTCTTTTCACTCCTCTGTTAGAAATCTTGCGAGGAGCACCTGGTCATGGTTGGTTTATGGCGAAATGAGGTGATGTTCTTCCCACTTCCGGATTATGGCCCCTAGCAGTGTTCACTGGAAAATTCAGACGTTTTGTAATCCTTCTGTAAACAATGGCATTAGTATATTTTGCAACAATAAGGTTGTGAAGGTCTTGAGAGAGCTCTTTGCTTTTTCCCTTCATGAGATGTTTCTTGTGTGACACCTTAGTAAGAGGACACCTTTATACAGGCAATCAGTTGGGACTAAACCAGCTGATATTAAATTGCACTGACACGGGGAAGGACTGCTTTCTATTTACTGATTGATTTTAGCTGATGTCTTGGCTTTCCATGTGTTTTTTCACCTCCCTTTCTTCATGTGTTCAATACTTTTTCCCATCTCACATTATTAAACATAACTTAGGTTATGGACATGTACGGTTTGATTCCTTTGTATGTTTTGATTGGATGGTTTGTTACTAACATCTGGTAAACACTGAATGTCAAAAGCACCTTTAGAAATGTACTTACTGAGAAAAATGGTGACGTGTTCAATTTTACAAGCTGTATGTTGCATATCCTGACGATTACAAAACTCACTCTTAAATGCCGGATACACGGGAACCACGTTACTCAAAGTCAATCCGTCGTACTGCTCTTCTGAAGTGCTGTTAAGATCTGCAACAAACACACACACACACAATGGGCACTCCACAAATTATTTTTCTACTCTTTGAACTAAAACAACTGCAGCTTTAATCAAGTCCTTTGGCTAATCAAAGGATACTTACTCACAATCCATTTATGCAGTAAATATTTTCTCCTGTTTATCTTTATTCTCCTACAACATGGTGGGTTCAATCATTTCAATGCAACCATTGTTAAAATTGTGTGATGCACAAGTAATCTTGTTGACTCATCCCTTTCGACACGCAACATATCGGCTAAAGTATTTGGACACCTGAATTTTTTAGATATGTGTCAATCTCTCCCTGAACGATTACCACACAGTTGTACACAAAGTGACCCTTGTCATAAGTAAGACTATTTTTTTTAAGGGTGAGCATTTCCAATTTTGCGATCTGGTGCTTGGAAAGCTTCTCGCATGCTGTGGAACAGACTTTGCCATGACAGAGAGCGTGAGTGGTCAGATCCGATTGCATTTTCAAATCCACATCGACTTATTTGCATTCGTCACGGGGTGTTGAATGAAAATGCATTTTTGGAACGTTGTTTCGATGCAATTAAAAACATCAAAAAAAGTCATGAATTACTATTTTGCTACAGTAGCCTTTGGCTTAGAATGCATTTCGAAATACGCACTGAAATTTGCAACAAAAATATCACATGGCGTTATGTGGCGACCCCTAATGGAAGAAGAAAGAAGAAGAAGAAGAAGAAGACCTTACATTGTTACCTTTAATCCTTTTGGTTTTGTTATTACTTCATTATATAAAATTCTTTCAATACATAATATTTTTTTTGTTCAGTTTAATGATTCCGATAGGGAAAGTATGTTTGCAGCATTTCACCAATTCACAATGATTAAAAATATCAAATTAAATAATGATTTCATTTAATGCTGAAAGCTGACCATCAGCACTTGTGAAAGAGCACAAATCTCCACAAGAACACTCTGAAATCCAGTTAAACATCTTCCCTGAAGATTGGAGGTTTAGAAAACGGGGACTTAATCTAAAATGGCACGTTCAAGAAGCGCATGCTAATCTTATAGCCAGGTGTCCACAAACTTTTGTCTGTATAGTTTGTATTCTATGAAATGCTGAATTTTGCTTTAACAGACAAAACCATCACAAAATGACTGTCTTCCTACACTCGTTTTATTTAGAGTCACTATTGTTTTTAGAGTAAAAAAAAAAAAAAAAAAAACACTCGTCATTGTCTCCAAATAAGGAAATTGTTATTTTAGCCTGATGAAGCATTATCTCAAAAATATGCAATGTCTTTTATAAGTATTATTTTTTGTATCAATTTGCATGACGAAATTCTTTCATTAAACAAGGGACCACTTCTGGCTCATGGGTTTAGAGTCTGAGAGCAAGCAGAATGTGCAATATTACATTGCACTCCTTTGGTTCTGGTGGTCTGCTGACTAGGTATGATATTATATTGCAACAAACGGTTTGAGTAACACTGAAATCTGTTAACGTTTAACACAGAACATATTCTCTGGTGAGCATGAAAATAAAATAGTGCTTCATTAGCGCATAGGCTTGGATAAGAAAGTTGAAGAAAACCTTCCAGTTTGTGTGTGTGTGTGTGTGTGTGTGTGTGTGTGTGTGTGTGTGTGTGTGTGTGTGTGTGTGTGTGTGTGTGTTTGTGTGTGTGTAAGTAGCTGTACATACTTGGTGGATAAAGGAATGCGTATGTAACATTAGTGCTGCTGTTGTACTGGCCACATGTAGGACTCTGATTGGTTGGGATTCTCACATCAGCTCTCAGACAGTCTGGTATCACTTCAGGCAAAATTCCAGCTCCTCCTATGGCCTGCAGGGGGCAACCCACACATTTAGACTAGTGATTGGAAAGATCATATAATTTCAGTGACTTGGTTCTTTGAATCTCGTTCACCAAAATGCAAAAATAAATTTTTCAATAAGCAGATCCTCCAATACGTCTACATACACAAACTTCGATTATAGTTCCAATAATTGATATGTACAGTATATACTACTACATAGCATCTATGGGATTCAGATGATAAAAGAACAAGCGACACGGATTAGAAGAGATTTTGCGATGCTTTGCTAATGAACAAATCGCTGTTTGAGCCAACTCGTTCTTCTGTATGAATCGTTCATTTACATTACATTTACTTCATTGACAACTTTAAAGCCTCTGTAGATGATGAAATCAAACAAAGGCAAATGCAGATAATTGATATGCAAATAACTAGTGATTAATTTTAAAAGTGAAATGCTAACACTATTTAGAAAAACAACCAGATGCATGAACAAATGTTTGCAGACACCTGATCATAAAATTGGTATGTGCTGCTTTTTGGGGATCCTATTCCACATTTTGTCCCCTTCTGCAGTTATAATAACCTCCACATTTCTGGAAAGATGTTCCGGCATATCTTGGAGCTTGTGGAAATATGCTCATCTAGTTACAAGAGGCCTGGCCTTGATTGTAATTAATCGCAAAGGTGTTTAATAGGGTTGAGGTCTGAGCTTTATAGCAGGAGATGTGTATTTATTTCAGATGAGCAACCTGGGAAAATTGTGGCAAGGCAAAAATCCCTTTAGGAGGTATGAGGAAGAAACCTTGAGATAAAACCAGACTCAAAAGGAAACCCATCCTCATTTGGCTGACACCAAGAATGTCATTATAAATCATTAAAGCGTGGCTAAAGAGTGAGAAATATCATGAGCATTATGAGTAATGATCAGACAGATAGGGTTGTGGAACCAGGTGTTTTTGAGCAAGTCATAAATTAGCTCAACATCTTTATAGATTCAGCACCAACTTTTTCATAAGCCTTTGAATGTACAAAAATGGAGACAATGGAGAAAGAGCATATGGAGAATGTCTGTTTTGAGAATTTATTAAACGGTTGCTTATCCTCAAAGTTAGCCAATTAGGTTAGACTTCATGAAGTGGGATCCAACCGGAGCTGGAACATCTCTAAATAAATATATATATACCGTATCTTCATTGTCATGCTAAAACAGGTTTGGGATTACCAGCTTAAGGGAAAGTTTTATGCTACCACATCCGAACACATCCCATACAATTTGTGTGCCTGCGGAAAACATACATATGGCTGGAAAAGTCAGATGTCCCAATTCGTTTGTCCATATAGTGTGAAATAACTTGCACATTCACAAGGACAACATGGGAAGACAAATGTGACACGTCTGAGATGCACAGTGAGTCAAAATACAAGTGCTAATACTACTAATAACTACTAATAAAACTATTAATACTAATACAGTAAATGTGATTCAGGCCGGGAGAGTCATTTGACTTGACATGACATGAAACGAGGTGCAGTGGCTGGAAACGTTCAGCAATGTTTGTTGTTTCTAACAGTGCTGCTCAACACTGTTAGTCATAATCTTGCTTTTTGGGATATCCTAGGAATAAAAACATTGAAGATGTATATAAGATGGATTGCTATATCTGGAAATTGGTCAAAAGACTTTTTTGAAGTGACCCTATGACACTCTTCTAGAATAAGGGCTCTATAATGTGACACAGACTTAAAAGAAATCGACAGTAATCTCTCCAATAAAAAATAAAAATAAAAAAAAGAGGTGGGAGGTGGTAGCTTTGAGGATAAAGCATTTTACTTTGGATCAAATCTAAATTTTGAGTTCAAATCCCTGACACAGCAAGCTGCAATTCCTGGGCCCCTGAGCAAGGCTCTTAACCCCATAGCTGCTCAGTTGTATAAATGAGATAAATAAAAGTCGCTCTGGATAAGGTCTTCCAAATGATATAAATGTAAATATAAAAATCAATCACAAAAAGAGTTATAAGTGAACCAACCCCTACCCATTAGTATTATACCTCATCAGTGGCGTAAAGTGTTTGATTAAATGTACTTGTTTACAGTATTTAAGTATTTGTTGGCTACTACACTTACTATGTCAGCAATTTTTACTCTCTACTCAGCTACATTTATGATTCAAAATATGAAGTTTTCTTCTTCTTCTTATTTCGGCTGCTCCCATTAGGGGTCGCCACAGCAGATCATCCGTCTCCATACCACCCTGTCCTCTAAATATGCCTCTTTCACAACAACTACCTGCATGTCTTCCCTCACCACATCCATGAACCTCCTCCTTGGTCTTCCTCTTTTCCTCCTACCTGGTGGCTCCATCCTCAGCATTCTTCTACCAATATAATTCATGTCCCTCCTTTGCACATCTCCAAACCATCTCATTCACGCCTCCCTCACCTTGTCACCAAAACATCCTACATGCGCTGTCCCTCTAATAAACTCATCTCTAATCTTGTCCATCCTCATCACTTCCAACGAAAACCTTAACATACCCTTCTATCACAAATCACAAAATATGAAGTTTTATTTATGAAGTATTTATGAAGTATTGACAATAGGCATTACCATTTACATTTTCTACTTTTAATGAAAATGTCATTAAGGCTCAACTCTCCCCACATCTGTGGACTGGGAGGGACCTTTTAGCAATGCTGGGCTCATAAAAACTTTGAGAACCAGCTTTTGTTGAAGATGAATAAAAATATTGCCTTTTTCTGAAAGTGAGTCGCATCAAATCACAGCCGGCTCTGAATACTTTGTTTTATTTTATCTTTTATTTACTTCAGTTTAATTTGTCCATTGAATACAAATGGTTCTTCTACTTTGTGACATGATCCTGAAATTTTGTTAGTTGAAGATCCCTTTTTGAGAAATTTTCTTTTCAACTTCATTGATCTCTGATTCATTCTGGCATGTTGAAGAGGCTGTCATGTTGTTGGTTAATGCAGTGTTGAGGTGCACAATTTCATTCGTATTTTAGAAAATAAAACTTAACAAATCAACTGTTTTTTTCTTTTCAATAACATGCAGAGGTGTGAAGGACTAGTGCATCTTTAAGCCTACGTTCAATACGAATCAAATACTGAAGTGCTGTACAAATCAGATCAAGTCATATTTAATTGGTGATTAGTAACTTGTAATGAAGGAGGTTTTGCTTTTCAGGATCTATACTTTTACTTAAGTATTGTTTCAGGTACACATCTTTACCTCATCAATGAGGTTTTCTTACAGATGGAAAAAATACTCTTAAAAGTAGTGTTTTGCTGCCATACACTCAAATTGTCCTCTGTCTAATTTCCCTAGTTAACATACAGAGAAATGTGCAAAACTTACATTTTATATATAAGAAATAGTGTATTGACTAATGTCCATTCACAACATGTCCACATACAAAAGAGTCACATTGAATTGCTATGATTAAACATCAATATGCATGGGGTTTGAGGAATTGTCTGCAATCTAAAATTGATCGACAACAAAGTCAAATTCATTGTGTTCAATTGGATTCCCAATAGTCACACAGGAATCCAATATAGCTGATGTACACTTTAATACATTCTCCTATTTGCAATCACCTGGCCGATTGTGCACATCTGTGCCCAATTATACACATGGGCATCCACACACAAACATGAAAACCGTTTAAAAAAAGCCCCTCATTCATCAAACTCTAACTGTTGCTCTTTTTCAGGGACTTTAGAATTATTAGAATGCTTGGTATTTTGTTGGTAGTATTTTTACTTTTCATTAGGATATATCTACAATCTTTATCAAAACTGCATTTCCTGCACTTGTGTCTATTTGTGATAGCTTGATACATCTACATCCATGATGCTAGGCTAGCTAATATGCACATTATCTCAAATGTAATGGACTTACAGATTCTATATCATTAATGGGGAAAGGATCTATCAAGCTATAGGGCTTCCAGATTTACTTTTTTTTTTTTTGTATTCTGGCCAATAATGCAAATATACAAGATAAAATGCATACTCATTCATGTATTTACTTATATTTTCAGATATTTTATATAGTTTATACTTTTTATTTATGTACCTTATTTTGTTTTATTTTTATCTTCAATTCTATTCCTTTTTATGCTTAAATGATGGACAGTCACACAAAGCATTTTCTGCATGTATTTGTATGTGACAAATAAAATTTGATTTGAAACACAAATTTGCTGTACAAACTAAACTTTAAATACACCAGGCATCCAAATGCTATATAAATGCCAAATGGAACCATTTACCTGAAACTTCTGGCAACATTATAATGAGCTGAGGCTCAGTAATACACGTGGGGAGCGAAGGCTGGCCCGTGTGGTCCGAACCAACAGATGAGCAACTGTTGCCCAAATTGCTCAAGAAGTTAATGCTGTTAATGTTTGACGGTTTAAAACTGTTTTGGCAGCAAGTGGTGACCAACACAATATTAGGCAAGTGGTTATAATGTTATGCCTGGTCAGTGTATAATATATTAAATATCTGGAAGTCACTCAGATAAGGATGTGGGGTTTTTTTTGTGTGTCTGCTTTCTCTCAGGGTTTTTTTTTAGGATCATAGACTCAAACTATATAGATAAAAAGGTTGTGGACAGGATTTGTATGTTTTTTTTTTAATCATCCGATTCCAAATATTATGTTTCAATAACTTCCACTCTTCTTGGAGGATGTTCCACTAGATTTTGTGAGACACTGGCACATCCAATGAATAATATAAAAGAAAATGAATGTTAAAATGGAAAGTCGATGTGTCAATGTAGTTAATAAACTGCGGTGGCTGAGTTTCATTATGAATATTACATTTAGTCTCAGAAATGTGTCCCCTTTAAGTCCTTCATGAGTGAGCCATTGGTAACAGTGGTAAGGAAAAAACTCCCTGAAAAGGTTTGAAGAAGAACATCTGAGTGGAACCAGACTTAAAATGGAACCCATCCTCATCTGGGTAGCCTTACTGAACATAAGATTATTCTTGCATCTGTATCTGTATCATCATGTGTGTGTGTTTGTGTCTGTTTTTAATGCCCACCCGTCTCTCCACAGTGAACGAGCTCCACAGAGGCATGAGCTTCTCTTTGCTGTAGGCACTGATGTATCCATGATTGTACAGGAGACAGTAATCCAAGTTAGACTGCAGGACAAGCGGCTGGCCGAACAGCAGATGCTTGCTTTTACTCTGAGACACTAAAAACCCACACACAAAAAAACTTAGTCATGATTACATTTCCAGGCAACAAAATTAATGTAATGGGCAATACATTGAAGCTTATACTGTATTTGCTACTTATTGTATAGCTAATACATATATAATTCGTCCATTCTTGATTCAGCTCACAAACACTTACTTATAGATTCTATTTAGCTTTGGACATTATTGTTTACTGAGAAATGTGAAGCCATTTACCACCTTAACAATACTGTTTCCTGTACATATTACAATGAACTCTTGAATGTAACTGCTCTACTTTGTTACATTTTCCTGTTTCAATACACAGAGTAAACATTACATTTGAGATGATTAAGTGTCTCTGCAGGTGAGGCCTAGCATAACATTGATTTCCTGCAAAGTAGCTTGCTGTAGCAACCATAGTGATAGTACCGTGTGTATGATTTAATAACAAAGGCAGAACAGTTATAATGAATCCTGGATATAAAAGGTAAGCCTTTCTCAAATAATGAAGCATCTAGACCTTGACATGCAGTCACACACCCTTTGTTACCAATCTTGGTCTCTAATGTGTAAAGTATCTCTGTTAAATACACACAATGATTATTACCTTCCGTGTCGGACAGGTTGAGGCGAGAGTTGGGGTTGATGCCACCCTGCAGCAAACACACAGTTAAATCACTAATATCTTTAGACAGAAAAATATTAGGTAACATTTGGGTTTCGGTAAATTTGCTAGTGTTGGCAAGGATGAGTGAGTGAGCGCTAGCATGTGAGGTTGCTAATGAGTGGACATGTTAGAATAGTTTGTGTATACAGAAGAAAAAATATAATTAACTACCCTCTGCATCTCCACTCCAATACTCATTAACAAAATGATTTACCTCATATTTGTTATATACAATACAATACAATACACTCATATCAATGTTCTAATTTTTTTTTTACTCAAAGTAGGTCATTGATATTTGGAATTTAAAATGTATAAGGTTGATAACTTTTTAAAGATATTTTGTGATAATACTTAGGGCTGGGCTTTTCCTATAGACAAGCCAGTATTGGTATAAAGAGTCATTGTGAGATGTGAGTGCATACCAGGGCAGGGCAGGAGCAGCCGAGTGGGTCAATAGGATCTAGGCTGGTTAAAGGACATTGGCCTGGTGGACTCTGCTCCACAGGAGGCTGAGGTGTATAAGGTGGCAAACGCAGCAGATGGTTCAGGCTTCCATGACTCCCATTATTAGGTGCTGGGGTGATTTCTAATACATCTGTATCACAAAAGCAGAAAGGTCTATTAACTAGATGTCTGGTCATTTAAACCACTGCTTGAATGTTGTTAGAAAAGAAACAAAAGGAGCTGAATGACTTAAAGGCATTATGTTTGAATGTTGACTAGTGGTGCTGGTACATTTTAGTCACATACTGTATTTTTTGTTATTTAGTCAATTCAGTTTTACTGATTGTATCCAGTAATACTGACCTGAGAAAAACACAATGGCAAGATCCTAGGAAGTACAAGTAGTAGTGGTGGTGATGGTGGTAGTAGTAGTAGTAGTAGTAGTAGTAGTAGTAGTTGAGTTAGTGGTATTGGTGGGAGTAGTAGCGGTAGTATTGCATTGGTGGTAGTAATACTGGTATTTGTAGTAGTACTGGCATTTTAATTGGTGGAAGTGGCTGTAGTAGTTGTGGTACGGTTAGTAGTAATACTGTCAGTGGTAGTAATGGTACTACTAGTATTAGTAGTAGTGGTGGTAAAATAATGGTGGTAGTAGTAGTAGTAGTAGTAGTAGTAGTAGTAGTAGTAGTAGTAGTAGTGGTAGTAAAATAATGCTGGTGGTATTAGTGGTGATAATAATGGATGTTATACTACTAGTAGTAGTAGTAGTAGTAGCAGTAGTAGTAGTGGTGGTAAGATAGTGGTCGTAGAAGAAGAAGTAGGGTTAGTAGTGGTAAAAAAATTGTGGTTGTTGTAGAGTTAATAGTAATGATGTTTTTAGTGGTGGTGGTAGTAGTAACACTAGCATTGATAATAGTAATGTATTAGTACAGGGGTGGCCAACCAGTCAGAGACCGAGAGCCACATTTTTGACTGTGTTACCGCAAAGAGCCACATCATACACATGGGCACACATGAACATCACCCATCCCTTCCTCTTACACACACGTACACACACACACACACCTCTGCTCAGCCAGATTTATTGTAAATGTCACACACCAACATAATGACAGAAATTGACTCCTACAGTTCTAAGACCACAGGACAGTCATTTTCAACAATGAACACTGCACTGTCTCACACACACAAACTCTTAGTTTAACCAAGTCCACGAACAAAAATATAATAATTTTCAATAGTGTTTTTCTTTTACTATGCATGTTACTTAGTGGGACTTTTGGCATCCTTGCCTTGAACAATCCCCTTCACATTAAAAATCAAACACACACAAACTTCGAAATGAACGTAAGAGCCGCATGGAACCAGCCAAAGAGCCGCATGCGGCTCGCGAGCCGCGGGTTGGCCACCCCTGTATTAGTAGTATTAGTAGTAGTAGTAGTAGTATCAAGGGTGGTAAAATAGTGGTTATAAGTAGTGGTGGTGGTAGTAGTAATGGTGGTGGTGGTGGTAGTAGTAGCAAAGTTAGTAGCAATGGTAGTAGTGTTTGTACTAGTAGTAATGATGGTATTGTTAGTAATAGTCATAGTACTAGTAGTTGTTGTAGTAGAGTTAGTGGTAATGGTGGTAGTAGTAGTTGTTGTAGTTGTTTTAGTAGAGTTAGTAGTAATAATGGTGTTAGTGGTTTCAGTAGTACTAGTAGTAGTGTTAGTATTAATAGTGGTCAAATGGTGTTTGGAGAACATTTTATGGCATTTGGCAGAAGTCCTTGACAACTGAGAGGGTTAAGGGCCTTGCTTAAGGGTCAAGCAGTGGCAGCTTGGTGGTGGTGGGATTGTAAATGGAGGTTTCGATCTTAAAGGCCTTAACCACTGAACTACCACCTCCATGTAGTGGTAGTAATGGTAGTGGTGATAGTGGTAGTAGTAATAGTGGTATGGTAGGTGTAAAGGTGGTGGTAGTAATAGTAATAGAGGTAGAAGAATTGGAGGTAGTAGTAATTGTAGTAATTGTAGTATTGGTTGCAGTAGCAGTGGTAATAGTAATAGTAGTGTTAGTATTAATGGTTGTAGTAGAGGTAGTAGATGTACTGATAGTGGTGGTAACATGCATTCTGTAAAGTTAATTCAAGCAAATGGGTTCTTATTTACCCCATCATACAACATCCACTGTAAATCCCATTTAGTTTTGTTTTATTTTTTTATTTTTTTAAGTCTATTAGGAACTGCATCCCACTGACCTTCAAATAGAAGGTCTGAAACTGAACTGAATCCTCAAACTCATATCTTAATAGGATACAAACGCAAACTATTTCCTTGAAAAGAAATTTGTAAAATTGATTTGCACTTTAAAGAATGATCAACAAATCAGTCACTATAGTCACAAAATAAAGCGACTAGCCGTAAACAGATGTTTTATATTGAATGAAAATTGTTGTTAATGCTGATTGCATAATGACTGAAGAATATCAGATGTTTCCACAAATGTTTTGTTGAGAGAAGAACCAGAAGTGTAACATAACAACAGGGTGAATGCCCTAATAGGAGCAGTATGCTGTATGGTTTCCTTATTTAAATATCATGGCAAATACACAAAATATGTGTATGAAATGAAATTAGGCTCCAATGATAACCAGCAAAAGACCAAATGTAGACAGCGCAATAGTGCTCATTAAACCGAAGCTATAATGAGGTGAAAATGTGTCTGAAAATAACATTTCCAACATCCGTGGAAGGTACGAGCAAAGAAATGCAAAACAAAGCTGCCTTAAAAAAATTATGAAATCAAATGTTACATCCAAAATTGCCTTAGGAAACTTTTGCATTGTCCTTGAATAAACCATAAGTAGCCTTAGGTACTTATTATAATTATCCTTAGGGGCCTATTATTATAATATCGTCATTTTACTGACACACAATGGGTTATTTTTAGTAGCATTCAAATTTTGTTGGAAAGGTTTAAAAGGTGACTTTTTACAATGGACATTGTCTCAAAGCAGGTTCTCAGGTTTTCACTTTTAGGCTGAAAGTGACTTTTCAAATGCTAGAACTTTTACAATTTGTGCTATTTGAAATAAGAAACCCTCATTAATTGAGGATGATCTATTCTTTCTGAAATGATATACAGTAAAAAACGATACTGTCATTGTGTATTTTAGCTTTAAGGTTAGCTTTCTATATTATTCATATAATATACATGCTTGTAGATGGATTAGGTTTATTCTTTTCAGTTGTCATGGACATAAAAATGTTCCCAGAATTTGGTGTCACAAAACCACATAGTAACGTGTACTTTCCCGGGAAAGCAATGTTGAGAGCTTTAAAATGCCTTTCCTCCCATACACACACAAAAACACACACACACACACACACACACACACACACACACACACACACACACACACACACTGTTTGGCTGAGAACATTGCTTCACTCTCTGGCCTCTATGTAGTCTTCACTCCCACACCTTTATACCTTCCCACAAAGTCCCCACTATTCATTGTCTATTACCAGAAGGGACGTCAATCAGCCCCAGGCATTCCAATCCCCACTGGGTTTTAGTGGCTACATGAGTCAAACCTGAAACTGGGAGGGTCAAATGACAGCAAATTCATGGAAATGATGAGGCTACAAGAAACCATTAGAGTAAATGAATGTTACAAAGTGACGCATAATATTATGAAGGTACAGTCAGACTTATTGGAGTTTCCAATTCTAATAGGGTCTGGTGAAAATACCATTAAACCTTAAATTGGACTTGTATAATGTGACGACAGGCCTCAATCCTAAGTACCAAAAGGGGCAAGTGCTCCGAACTCACCTGTCAGCAGGTTGCAGAAGGACGGCGCTCAGGAGGCGCAGCCCAACGCAGCAAACCAATAGGCTTTTTTGGGCACCAAAAAAAATTTTCCCCTTCCATTTACTTTCATTTCTGGTCCCTATTAAAGAGACCTTTACCCCTAAATAAAGCCCAACACGCAATAATTAGAGAGTAGTGTTGCCTGGACCTTAATGGATTGCTGCTTCGAGATATAGATTTGAATTTGGATTTATGCTAAACAATCTATTCAAATTTTTTTAAACAAGAAATCTAGTTTATAAAAACAACTCACCACACATAAGATTGTAGAGCTCGATGTTGGAGAAGGGCTCAACTTTAGTCTGAAAGTGAAACTTGGGGCCATAACTGAGAAACATCGCCTAGTATGGAGGACGAGAGAACCAGCATGAATGAGAATTAGTTAAATAATAGCGAGTAAAGAAACGGAAATGTGCTTGATACACATGAAAGTTGTTTAGAACGATACGGAAACATAAAAATATACACACGCACCTGCATGTTAGGGTCGTCGTTGTCATATCCATGATTTCCACCAGAGCAAAATGTGAGAGAACCTGGATATCTACAGAAAACACACATTCTAGATGTTTTGCCAGATCCAAGGAGTAAATGTGTATATGTGCTTAGGAAGATTGTACCTCTCAAACAGCCATAGGGAGTCGACGAGTATGTTGACGTCCTCGATGCGTCTGCTGTGTGCATAGTGGAAACGTTTGGGCAGGTCAGGTTTGAGGTAGGGCTTTATCTTCTGTTCAGGCTTCTTGCACTATACAACCCAACACATGTATATTGTAAATACACTCCCACTGCATTGTTCCAATTTTATATCTAGTTTTCATGTGTGAGGCAGAAAAATGGTGTTTTCTCTGGTATGGTCTTTAACCGATATGCTCTTTAATAAGTAGTAGTTGGGTTTGAGGAGAAAATGCCATGGTCTTGCTATAGGATTGCTGTATTACTATGCCTGTGTATTCAATTTGCTTTCGTTTGTATTGGTGATCATTCAACACCAGTACAGAGATAAAGATTTACATACCGTCAAACTGGTCACTAAGCCTGCAGGATCAACTGAAAAACAAAAAACACAACTTGGATCAGTCATGGTCTAGTAATTAGTGCAAAAAATCTAAACAAAACGAATATTGGTTTCCAAGCAATAACAATAACGACCCCCAATAGTGTTATTAATAGCAATAACCACATCCCCTCCTGCTGCAAAATGTTTTAATCCTATTAAAACATACAACTAAATGTATTAAGTAAAAGGCAGCAAACTTGTTAGTGACATACACTATATAAGGGACTTTCATAGTAATGATTATGAACAGCAGCTACGCTAATTTTTCTCCACTGCTTCTCTTCCATCTTCTCTACCCATCCCGAGGCATCCTGAGGTTGCGCCAGCTCCAGTCACGTCCCACCTCATGAAGATTGTGGACCTTTAAAGAAGTAGATGCCCACAAACATCTCAAACCATCTAAAAACGTACCAGCGCTATTTAGATTTAACCTCATGTGGAGTTTGAGCATTGGACCTCTTTGAGTGTTTAAAGGCTCTGGCATGGAGAAGCTGGTTTTGGATCTATGATGGTCACAAATGTTGCGCTATTTTATGAGTTGCTCAGTAGTTTCTGGTTCATTAACCTTAAATGACTGTAGGAAGAACATTAAGCTTACATTTCAGTGCTCATGTTAGTTCACACTCTCCAGAGTTCTGTATTGCTGAAAGATTTATGATTAAACTCTTGATGTCACCCAAATGATGACGGGTTTCCCTTTTGAGTCTGGTTCCTCTCAAGGTTTCTTCCTCATAAAATCTAAGGGAGTTTTTCCTTGCCACAGTCTCCATGGCTGCACATCAGGGACAAATAAACATTGTTCACACTAACTCCTAAATTCTGTAAAACTGCTGTGAGACAATGTCTTTAGGATTTAGGTGCAGTGACTGGGCAGGTCATTCTTTGTTAGACTATCTATGTTAGACTATAACTCCAGAGTTCTGTTATGCATATGATTCAGTGATACATAATGAGCTCTTGGCAAGCTTTACATAATGCATGGAAATAGTGTTTAAAGAAAATGTGTTCCCTTTTGAGTCTGGTTCCTGTCCTGTCCAATCTATCTCAGTAATGCGGCTTTTGGAAAATGTCCATTGTTTAAAATGCAATACAAATAAAAATGAATTGGATTGAATTGTTTTACTGGATGCCAAGTGTGTGTAAAGCTGTTATTTATGCAAATAGGAGGGTTTTCTCTGAAAATATAGCATACCATCTTTACATTTATACAGTATATATGTTTGGTCTTGCTTGATACTGCTAAATAAAAACATTCCTGTGTCTCACAAAAAACATAAAAGACTGTGTTTCCAAGCTTTTAACAGGTCTGTACGTGAGCTTATATACTATAAATGAGTTCTGAGCTAAAGGCAGTATTTAGCAAATTGCAAAATGTGTCATTTTTCACAGGAAACCTTTGACCCCAAACAGAGCATTTTCACAGAAATTACTTACTTACTTGATTATTTACATTAAAAAACAAACCACACCCATGATACTAATAACAAATGACTAACAATCACGTGTACAATGTGGTGTGTCAGCATGTGTGTGTGTGTGTGTGTGTGTGTGTGTGTGTGTCTGCACAAATGTATACTTACAGCTGACTGATTTGTTCACTGCTCTGATTCGGCCGAAGGGTCCCTCGTACACATAAAGATGTGACACATCACCTATGTAATTCTTTAGAACCTCCTTTCGGTCACAGCTAGTTTCAGCCATTCCTAAACACACAAATACACACATGAACAATCAATGTCAAATTTGCAGTCCAACAACACAGATGTATATAAGAAGTTGTTCCATTTGGGACAATGTTTTCCCACCTATTCATCACAGCCACAACATTTAAACCTGTTCCAACCCATTCAGCTACATTTATTTCCAAATGTTTAAAAAGGAATGTAATAATATTTTTTTAAAAAGCAAAAAAAAACATATAAATATTTTTTTTTTCTATTTATAGCTGTAACATTTTGGAGTAAAATCTCGATGTATGTTTTTTAAAGTCAAATTACAAATTGCAAAAGCAATAAAAACGATTTTTAAGGGGTGCGCCGTAACAATTTTTAGAATATTTTTGCTTTTTTTTTTTTCGTTAGCTTAATACATTGAATTTAATACCTTAATAACTTAATACCTAGTAATACATCGGTTATAAGCCACACAAAACAATAAAGTCATATACTTTAATACGGGATTCTATTTATTTAGAACATTACATATAATATCCATGTAAATAATCCACAGTGTGTAATAATGGCATATATACATTTTGAACCTACTTTCTTGTTTTAATTCATAAAATGGCAGATATTCCAGATGCGTTGTGTTTAAAAATGTATTTATAAAATAAATAAATACTGCTAATACTTTTTCACAAAAAGTGAAAAAGTAGCTGTGGGTAAGCCAGCTAAGAGACAAACTCACCGTGATCTGCTACAATGATAATGTTAATGCATTCATGAAGGTTGAGCTGTTTGAGTCCATTCATCAATTGTCCAATTACTTTGTCCACTCCTTGGATTGCACTAACCAGCTACAGGAAAGAAGTGGCAAAGCAATAAGAGACTATACATATATACATAAATATTATCTATGTTTTTTTTATTGTATGAATTTGTTTTCTTTTCTTGACAGCTTTACGCATTCTTCGCATTCTCTCAGGTTAATGAGGTTGTCACCTGGAATGTTTTCAAAAACAATATTGGACTTTGTAAAGGTATTAGGTGCTTGTTGGCTGCTTCCCAAATGATTTCCACTAGATTTAGAGTGATTGTGGAGGCCAGGTCATCAGATAAAGCACTCCATCACTCTCTTTCTTAAATAAGTAGATCTTACATAAATTAGAAGTGTGTTTGGGGTCATTGTGCTGTAGGAATATAGATGATGGGATGTCTTGTGAAAAGCTGTGGTAGCCATACTGGTTAAGTGTGCCCTAAATATTTTACTAAATCACCACCAGTAAAAGCACCCCCACACCATCACACCATCACACGTCCTTCATACTTCAATACTCAAAGGACAGTTTTTTACTGATCTAATGTCCCCTCCTTGTGGTTCTTAGCCAGAACAAGTCTCTTCTACATATTGTAATTTTAAAAGTAATGGTTTCTTTAACACAATTTGACCTTAAAGGCCTGACTCACGTGGTCTCCGCTACACAGTGGATGTTAAAATATGTTGACCACTTGAACATAGAGAGGCGGAATGTCTTTTCTTTTTACTTTAGAGTGTTTCCTGCTATAATATGGATTTGTACCAGGGTTATAATAGCACTAATAGGGCTTTTGACTGATCGTCTAAAGAACATTAAAAATGCAAGAAATATCACAAACGAACATTTGACAATGCCCACCTGTGAACTGAAAACTATTCCAGACGACTACCTCATGAACCTGATAGGAAAATGCCATGAGTTGGAGTTGTTAAACAATCTAAAATATAAAACATATTCAGTTTATTTAACACTTTTTTGTTTACTTATTGAACACATTAATGACACGATAACACAAATTTCTGTTTCACCATTTTTTTACTTTATTTGAATAATTATAATTAATTATATTTTTGTCATTTATTAGATAATAATATAATCTGAATAAATACATAAAAAGTATACATTAATGAATAATTTCATTATACAATAATTTATTAATAATTCTTGTATTGCATTTTAAATCGTTAAATTAATTATATATATATATAAAATTATTAATTAATTTAATATACTAACATTTCATTAATATTTAGTTAAGAATATATTTTGTGTGAAATACAATACTGTTAAAATTCTGGTGCATACAAAAATCTGAACTTTACACTATGACTAATGTAATTAAACACACAATCACACACACAGTAACAACGCCTTGTCTTTATTGGGCTATAAAAAATTAACACGGGGTGTCTGGGTTTTTTATAAGAAAAAGGCCACGCAGACATGGGAATCACAACAGTTTGTAGCCACAGGATTTAGGTGTGTTATAGAAAAAACCTCAGTGTATTCAGTTTAGAGCATTTTACTATTTAGAACACAATCCAGACATCTGGTTATTAGAAATTGTAGAATGAGTGGACTATATTTATTAATATTCAAATTGCATGTGAACTTACTGCATTTTAATCATTATACATGTACACATGGCTGTCAATGCATTTACATTTATTCCTATTAAATCCTTCTTGAGGATTCTTAAGTTCTACACAAGTTGTTAAGAGCCACATTTGTCAAGTTTCTTCTCTGTATACATTCTGTTGGGATTTTTTAAAACCCTTTGTGCTGCTTTTATATTTGTATTAATATAATGTACTTTGCAGGAAGTCTTGTAATATTTTCTGTTGTTCTGATTTAAAAATCTAACCTAATATTGTAACCTAAATGTGTGTGTGTGTGTGTGTGTGTATGTGTGTGTGTGTGTGTGTGTGTGTGTGTGTGTGTGTGTGCGTGTGTGTGTGTGTGTGTGTGTCCTTCTCACCCCTCCACTGACAGGTCCGAACTTGTGTCCTGATTTATCCGGCTCCTCCAAATACAAAGTGAAAAAATCAGGACTGTAAAGAAAAAAAAAAGTTTATTGCTTTAATTACATAAAGTGATTAATCGACCCACTCAAACCTTCAAAACACAAGCAGTTTTGTTCATCATCATCATCATCATCATCATCATCATCATCATCATCATCATCTTTCTCATCATCATCATCTTCTTTCTTCTCCTTAACATCATTCTCCTCCTCCTGCACCTCATTGTCAGCATCTTCACCACCATTCTCCTTCTTGTTACACCCTTTCTTCTTCTCAGATAATCCTCCTTTTTCTCCTCCTCATCATCATTATCACCATCATCCTCTTTTTCCGCATCACTATCTTTAACATCTGAATTATTTTCCTGTTTGTCATCATCCTTTACTCCATCACTATCATCACTATCCTCCTTCTCATCATCCTACTTCTCATCATTAACTCAATCATCATCATCATCATCATCATCACCACCCTCCTAATCATTATCATCATCACCACCCTCTTTATCATTATCATCATCATCACCACCCTCTTTAACATTATCATCATCAACGTTTTTCTTCATCCTCCTATTCTCCACCTTCTTCTCAGCATTATCATCATCAACATCAACCTGACTGCTATTCTCTACCCTATTCTCCTTCTTCTCTTCCTCTTCTCGCCATCCTCCTCTTTCTCGTTATAGGAGGAAAAGGAGGATAATTAGGATGAGGTGGAGGATGATGATGATGATCATCATCATCACCATCCTCCACCTTTTCCTCACCACTATCATCATTAACATCACCAGTCTTCTGCTCATCATCCTCCTTCTCATCATCTTCATTATTCTCCTCATCATTATGATTAACATTTGTCTTCATCCTTCTTTTCTCCAGCTTCTTCTCAGAATTATCACCATCAGCATCACCATCATCATCATCACTCTTATTGCGATTCTCTACCCTGTTCTCTTTCTCCTCCTCCTCATCCTCCTCTTTATCACCATTCTCCTCCTCCTCATTATGATCATCATCCTTCATGTCACCCTCATCATCCTCCTTCTCCTCACCACTATCATTAACATCACTATTCTACTGCTTGTCCTCCTTCTCATCATCATCATCATCATTCTCCTTTCCTCCACCTCCTTCTTAGCGTCATCATCAGCGCCATCCTCCTCCCTGTTCTCTTCATCACATCATTGTCATTTATATATCAATCAACACATTATTATGGATTATGCAAATATGTAAATGTTTTACCCTGAAGCAGAGATCAATAAACACAAATGTTAAAAAAACAACAACAGCACCAAAAGAGCCAGTTTAAAGTTTTATGCCTCTTTTCCCCCTTCCTGGTGGCTCCATCCTCAGCATTCTACTGATATACCCCATGTCCCTCCTCTGCACATGTCTAAACCATCTCAATCTCACCCTCACCTTTTCTCCAAAACGTCCTACATGCGAAGTCTATCTAATATCCCACAAGGTTCCAAAACCCTTTTAGTCAAACCTACAGTTTGATGGTGTTTTTTTATCAAGCGTTCTGATTAAATGTGTAGTGTATATGGAAGAAATCATTATAATAGTTTACCGCTTGTCATCCGGCAACTGCAACCACTTCAGTACGCTGAATACTCGCTGTTCAAAGGGGACTGATCTGTAGCACACACACACACACACACACACACACACACACACACACACACACACACACACTCAAAGATCAGCTTAAACAATAAGTTGACATTGCCATTCCTCCAATATGAATAGAAATAAACCTGGTTTGGTGTATTACATATACTGTATGTTTTAGATCGTATATGATATATACAGTGTGTGTACTCTACCCATTGTATTTCTCATAGATATTTGGAAATGTTCCATTTATTTTCACATCTGATCCTGGCCAGAAGTAGGTTCCAGCTCGCAGACCCTGATCCATCACCGTGAGCCAGATCTGAGAGAGATAAGGTGGGACAAAAATATATTTCATATACACTATATTTATACATACTACAGTGACATGTAGCAAAGCACCATTCATTATATAATGTATGGTTAATATACTGTGATGGAATGCAATGCCATATACAGCTGTCTCAAACCCAGATGTGGAAAATAACAAATCACATTTACTCATGTTTCTGTAACTGAGTAGTTTTTGGTGTAGTTTTAATTTTCAAATCATTTTTTAAAAGTCATTTTACTTTTGCTGTATGTTTTGTCTGAAGTATTGCACTTAACTACACTTTAAGTTCATATCCGTTACTCAGTAAAAAAAAAACATTAATAAAAATATCGCAAGGGGGAAAAAAAACATGCTCCAAAAATTACTGAACTGATTGATGGGCGTGGAACAAACGTTAAATTCATAAAAAAGAAAGATGGAAATTGACAAGACGAAATGATCTGCAAGCGAAATACCTTTGAATCGAAAGTTGTTCAACGAGTGAGTTCACTGCCTGAAATCTAAACCTGCATCTGCGATTTCTCTCATTATTATAAATTACATTATAACACAAGAGCGCATCAATTACATTAGGCTCTAGTCATGGACTGTGTTTTTTTTTTTTGTGTGTGTGTGTGTGTATTGCACTTTAATTTGTAAAGGTGTTCCTTCAAATAAAAACAATTAGGTCGAGATCTCCCCAGCCACTCTTAGTGCCGGTCCCCAGCCTGGATAAACGGGAAGGGTTGCGTTAGGAAGGGCATCCAGCGTAAAAACATGTGCCAAATCAAACATGCGGAGGATCCGCTGTGGCGAACCATAACAGGAGAAACGGAAAGAAAGTTTAGTTTGAGATTTATATCTCCTTGTCCTTTTTGAACTGCAAAAGAATCCCCCACCCCACACCCCCTTGTTAAAAAAAAGTAATTCAGACAATTTTTCACTGAGTACATTTTCAAAGAGCTACTTTTTATTCTAAGTTGAATACATTTTTAGACCGCTGACTTTACATGTACCATATTTTTCGGACTATAAGCCGTTACTTTTTTCCCACGTTTTGAACCCCACGGCTTAAACAACGAAGCGGCTAATTTATGAATTTTTCCTGGGATCTTGGTGGTTCTGAAATTTGATGAATTTAAGTTATTTGAACCCATGACTCATTGTCTGAGCTACTGAGCTACAATTCCCCTATGGTAGTATAGGCATTGTAAGAAAGATATAGGAGGGGTGGTAGCTATTGGTTAAGGCATTGGACTCTGGATCGGAAGGTCACAAGCTTAATACCCAGCAGCTGCTCAGTCACTCTGGATAAGGGTTTTTGCCAAATGCTGTAAATGTAAATGTATAGTAAGTTGTAATGATCCAGGAGCAATGGTGAATGAAGAAAACAAACCATATATTTGAGGTAAAATCGAGTTCAGCATCAGTTTAACAGCAAGCAAAACATTTAGGAATAGGAGGAATAAATGATGGAAGAAACTCCAGACTTTTGTTTTTGTTTTTGTCTCATGATAATTTTGTCTCGCACTGCACCACACTGTCTGAGATCCTCCAGCACTGCTGGACTGGTACCACCTTCTCTCAGAATAAGAGGTAAGTACACTTCAAGGCTCTTCTCTGTTCTGGCACCCAAGTGGTGGAATGAACTTCCCCTAGATGTCCGTACAGCAGAGTCCCTGATTATCTTCAAGTGATGACTGAAGACCTACCTCTTCCTGAAATACCTAAATTAGCACTTTCCAAGTTTGTAGAATTCGAGTTATATTTATATTAAGTTTGTAATCTTGCGTACCAGTGTAAATTTTTTCATTACTAGAGATTTAAAGCACTTTTCTATGTCGCTCTGGATAGGGGAGTCTGCTAAATTCTGCAAATGTAAATGTAAATGCAAATGATAATAGAACTAGCTAACAATCAGTGTTTGACTCATTAATATCATTCCATTAATAGATCGGTGTTTTAAGAGTAACATTGAAGTCTTTTCACATAAACTGAGTTTATTAGGCAAAAAGTCTTATGATCATTTGACCATTAGAGCCATAATTATAGTACTTTGGATACTAAAATACATTTACAAGCAAATACTTTTGTACTTGAAAGCTTAAAGGGAGCACTTTTACTGGAGTAATAGTGTAACTGTAGGTTGGTGATAAGTAAATACACCGAGCGCCAATCAAAACAAGTTCAAAACAGAAAGTGTGCTCGACCCTGATTGGTGGATTGCTGGGTGTTTGACCAGTTACCTTTTTATCTGCTCATAAATAAAAAGAATCGATTGATTCTACAAAATGTAGTTGGGTTAAAAAGTACAAGATTTGACTTTGAAATGTAATGACACTAAAGTAAAAGTCTCTCCAAATAGAAACAATTAGAATTTAAAAGTAAATTACATTTATTTCATTACTGTCCACCACTGCACAGGAGGCAGAAGTTTTGAAGCTATAGATTGTTACGTTTGAGTACAAAATTGGCAGTTATTCTTTATTAATTGGTAGTGCATCATGGTCTTGCATGAATCATCTTTTTTTTTCCTTTATGATAAAATACAGATTCTGTTCCAGAAGCGATAAAACGTGTCTAGCATATGCGTCAGATTTTTTCAGATTTGAGCCAAAAAAAGCCAAACATGTTCCGCTATATCTCATTCCTATCGTCCAAAATCCATTAGAATATAGTTTGGCTTGTGTTCTGATTCATTCATCTTTTCCACTGTATCGAGGTCAAAGACTCTCATTTCCCATATCTCTTTAGTTCACATTTCACAAGTCATACAATAATATGGGATTTGTTAAGTATGTAGGTTTGTAGTGGATTTTATATGACCTACATAATGGTAACACTGCTCTATCAGTCTGTACTGTGTCATGTCTGTCTCATGATGCAGGGTTCAAGTCAAGTGTTAGCAAAAAGTCCTGTAGGTGTGTGATGATTACCGGTTCTCCCAGGTACCATCGAGGCTTGTCCTTCTCTGTATTTGACAGACTAAATGAGGCATTGAATTCAGGGTCATACATGTTGTTATCCACTAAACCGTGTGATTCTGAGTACAGGCCCTACAAAAAAAAAAGAAAACATCGTAACTCAGCAACATTATAGCCACAGCTACATATGGTAAGCCCCTCCCACCTGAAATTGTGCAAGCTTCTATTCATGACATTTCCTGATTTATGATCTGCCGCCATGAGGTCTTTAAGCTGCTTTTGGATCCTACAAGCATTACCCGGCACACCCTGAGATCTACAAGTTTAAACTCCTGCCATTTTACGGTCCACAAAGTTCCTCTTAAAGCAGTTTCTGCTGCCACCTGAATCCGTTCTGGGGTCTACCATGCACCTTGTTCTGCGACACTGTGCTTTTTAAAGTGCTACAGCTGCCACTCTGAATCCGTTAAGCTCCTGCCTCTTAATTGTATAACAATAAGCTCTTAATTCTGCTATAATGATATCTACATTGTAATGTCTCCTGCCACCCTTAGGACTATAAGCTGCTTCTGCTGGGAGCAATTTATTAAATATTCAAACCGACGCATTTGGTGTCATCAACCATGATAAGGTTCATAAGGTAATTCTTCAACATGCACCACCTCTTACATTCGGAGGTCTTAGTACCTTTCTCTGCCACCCTTAGTACCGTTTTCTGCCACTCTGGGCACTATAAGCTGCACTTGCTGCCACCCACAATCTATAATGTGCCAACAGGTATTTAAGCTGCTGCCACCCTGAAACTTACAAGCTCATTTTCCTTTCATCTACAAGGCAACTTTTTCTGCTACCCTGCGCTCTATATGTTGGTCCTGCTGCCACCCACAATCTTACAATTTGATGCCTACAAGGTTCAAGCCTGGCACTGTGAGGACCACAATATGCTACTCCTTTAACATTATGGCTGCTTCTGCTGCCACACTGGATCATACATACATATTTATTCCTTCCATTCTCAGGTCTTCAAATAACCTTTTTCTGCCACAGTTAGGCCTATAAGGTGCTTCTGCTGCCACCCTGGATAGTACAAGTGTTTAATCCTCCTATCCTGAGGTCTACATGGTACATCTTCCTACCAACCTTAATCTTTATGCTGTTTTAAGTTACTACCCCTGATATCCTGAGGCCTAAATCAAGGAATGCTCCTAATCCCACCATTGTGGACGCTACACTAACTCCTCTTAGGCTCTCAAGATTTTGAGACAGAAAAATAATTGAATGGAATGAGTAGGTCTTAGTTATTCCATAACATATTGCATCATTGTGATATCGATAAAAGCCTTTGATTCATTTAAGCATTAATCAAAATGCTACATGGGACCACACTCCCACAGATGCTTGTTGGACGTTACTGGTAACGCTCACTGATTACCATTTACAGTAAAGTTTTTGTTCTGTTCTTTTCGATTAGCTATTTCTTACCAAATTGTCAAAGGAAGTGGATTCAAAGGGAAATCTGTAATGTTATTTTTCCTGCCATATACTTCATCTAGTATCATTTGTAAAAGGATTTTCTAGGAACACCGAGACAATAATGCACATTCTACTAACCGTAACAATGGAATAGTGGTTGGGAAAGGTTTTACTTGGAAATACAGGCTGCATGAATCCGGAGGATGTACCACATCTTCCTAACAGTATAAACAATCAAACAAAAACAAACAAAACCACAATTCACAGCACAATGAGGTTAGTCGATGTGTAGTATTGCAAGAGTCAACGACTTATATCTCTTCCTACACTTAGTCAGTGTAAGGACTCACGTAGCTTGTCCAAGACTGGAATCAAGGAGCGCCATGTTTCTTGATACTCCGCTCTTAGTCCATCGAGAGAAACGAGTAGCAGCGGCTGCTTCCTGAAACTGAACCAAAGAGAGCAAGAATGAGCTATAGTAAAATTTGGAATGGGATAAATAGAATCAAAGGGCAGGATTCCAGTAAGTGATGTGCTGATGCATTAATACTCATACAACCATACTTTAATCATTCCGAAATTGAACAATAATTTGTGACCAGTATTTATTGTATAGATTGATTTCTCCTTGCTAAACACTAAGGGAGTTTCCTGAGAGTCACATAGAATACAGATTAACATCTGTAGAGCTGCATCTTCCTAGAGACAGGAAAACATGTATGGTCTTATTTAATTTTTTTTTTTTTTTTTATGTACAACAAAGGCCTGCTTGTGAAAGGGTCATGCGTTAGAAGTCTGAAGGCACTTAAATAAACTGTCTGTCTGAACCAAAGAAATAAAAGTGAATTATATGTGCTATTTTGGATTGCAAAGCATCATATTCTTTCCATTGAATCATATTGTGTTGAATCAAATTGAAATCGGATCATACTGCATCGTTCTTACTGCTTTAAATACAAAATAAATACCAGTATCAGTGTAGATATATTTATTCATAAAAGACTAAAGCACTTTTGTATGTCATTTTGGACAAAGGCATCTGCTAAATCCCACAAACGCAAATGTAAATGTTATATGTATTGTATTGTTTGCTATGCATCGAGATGCAAATCGCATCGGCCTGAGTCCAATGTGCTTATACAGTATATTTAATACAAAATGTAAGCTTAAGAAACCTGTATCTTCATAGTGACAAACGTGTGCTTCCTTTATATTTAACCGTTTTTTTCATTTTCTTTTTTTTTTTTTTTATGAGCATACTCCTCTAATTCTTCTTCTTCTTTTGCCTTCTCGCCACAGCAGATCATCCGTCTCCATACCCCACCCTGTCCTCTACATCTGCCTCTTTCAACCCAACTACCTGCATGTCTTCCCTCACCATATGAGCATCCTCCTCTATACAATTCAGTTCAATTAAATTTTATTCGTTTAGCGCTTTTAACAATGGACATTGTCCCAATGCACCTTTATAGAGATAAAAAGGTTAGAAAGTTGAAATGTATATGTTTATCGGCTAGAAGTTTGTTTCCTTATAAGCTTTACGTTTATCCTTATTGATCGAACCAGTGGTGACCGGTGCAAAGGAAAAACTCCCTGAGAATGAGGGCATGAGGAAGGAACCTTAAAAGGAAACAGACAACCTACAGGTCCATGCACTCAGATTTAAAAGTATTATTTGATCAGAGTAGTGGTTAAAAAGGAAACGTCTTTAAAGGATGTAGGAAGACTTTACTTGGCGGGACACTTGGGGCTGGTGATGTCCACACACTGATCCTGCACCCATGGTGACATTCCTTGGGAAAATGAAATAACAAAAATGGTTGTATAAATAAATGATTGTATGATTGAAATAAATAAATAGATAGATAAATAAATAAATAAATAAATAAATAAATAAATAAATAAATAAATGCAAAAAATTAACACAATTAATTAATTATGTTTATTTTTTATGCACTTATTGAATTTGCACCCAATAATAAGAAGAAAAAGAGGAATTTATTATATTAATGTAAATGTTAATGTAAATGCTCATGACCCTTTGGTGCTTGGCCCATAATAATAATAACAAGTGTCGCCATCATAAAGGGTAAGTGTGGGTGTAGACAAATAAGAGACTGATAGAACTGTATACTGAGTTATGAGATAGCAGGTGTGTTTCTGTCCAGCACGTGCACCAGGGTCAAAAACAGTGTTGTCCATGCTTTATCATTTGTTTATTATATGTGAGTGTTTTTGTTTGTGTGTGTGTGTGTGTGTGTGTGTTTGTGCGTGCGTGCGTGCGTGCGTGCGTGCGTGCGTGCGTGCGTGCGTGCGTGCGTGTGTGTTGTGTGTTCACCATTGCAAACAATGCCATAGTTCGTACAGCAGTCTCCAGAGCTCACACAGTCTGCAGAGCAATGACACTTACTACCAGAGACACGTTTTTCCCCACAACGCATCGGAGTGCACTCCCAGCTCTCAACTACACACACACACACACACACACACATTTAATATAAGAACAGTACACAAATTCTAACCACCACCTGTTACTGTGTAATTTATAGTTTGACAGTATGAAAGCCTTAATGAATCATTGAATGGATTATAATGATAAAATCACTGAAATTATTTTTGCATATTGCATGTTGTTACAAAGAATTTCAAAGATTGTGTGCTGACTTGCCCTGTGGTAAATTTTTGTTCCCATAGTCAAATATGTACAAATGACATACCGGGCTGGAGGCAGATCTCCGCAAAATCATAACAGCAGGTGTTACTTTTCACACATTGCTCATCACATCGACAGCCCAGAGACTCAAAATCATATGGCTCATAACAGCGGCTCCGACATGTATCCGGCACTGAGAGGGTTAGGGGATAGAAAAGATAATAGAAAAGATAAATAAATAAATAAATAAATAAATAAATAAATAAACCATACCATGATATCATTCGCATTCTTAGTGGTATCAGACCTGCATGAAGAAACAAGTAGTTCTGATGTTTTGTAGTAGTGAAATATGTGTAATCAAAAGCAGTAATAATGTTTAATATTAGAGATTCTCTATAGGTATTTAGTTAAAAAAATCGTTACAATAGTTATAAATAAGAAATAAGCATCAATAACTAGCAGTTAATAATGGCTAAAACACTAAAGCACTCAGAATTGGACTTATGTAAGATGTAGAACAGGAGAGATGATGTTATCAGTCTAAGCACCACAGTCAAACATAGAGTGGGAAACTTAGCGGTTTGCAATTGTTTTAGAGTAGGGTAGGCTGGAGATTTATTCTGAAAAGTGAAAGAATTAACATGGTTACCATTCCATACTTCAATATAATGATAAGTGTAACGTAACTGATTTCACCATACAAAAAGACAATGTCCAAGCTCTGTAAGCATAATATAAAAGAGCAAACAGTCTATTTACAGCATTATTTAAAAGAGCAAACAGAGTGATATCTGTCAATTATGAAATGACCTGCTCAGTCATGGCACCTAAATCCTGTTGAACTGCTCTGGGATGAACTGGAGAGTTATTTTTTGTGTTCTGATGATTTACATGATTTATTTACAAATTATATATATATATATATATATATATATATAAAACACACTCCTTGGCAAATATAAGGTCACATCCAGTTATTAGTAAATAATCACTGTCGACGTGGTAATATAAGATATTAGGTCGTAATTATGAGATACTAAGTAATTTTTTTTCTTTTTGTGAATGCAATGCGCTTCCCTAATTGAGTATATTTACATTTATTTGCAATTATAAGACTGGCTGCAAGGAAGCAACCAAAAGCAGGACAGAAGAGGCCAGAAAGCATGCCTGGACAGATGTGAGGTGGAAGACAGACATAGATGCATAGGATTTTGGTGAGATTAAGACACACTTCCATGCGGTTTATGACATTGGAAATTAGGAATGGACCCATAAAATGAGGGGCGAGCTTCTTGCTCACAGCTTAGAAAAGCAGACTGCGAGTGGGAAGCCAAACCTTTTGGTTGATCTAGTAGTGGTGAGCAGGACGGTATCTGCGGTTAGCCCATCATTCGTAGCTCTGAGAGGACTTGAAGAGGGTTGTGCGGGCTATCTTACCCCCCTACCAACAGTGTCTGAACATGGCCAGGGCAGATGAGAAGGCTGTCTCGAAGCTCCTGGGTGGAGAACAGTGGGACAAGAAAAGGTTAACTGCCCGAAGAACAGTTCCATCGCGCTTGGCATCAATTCAGGTGCTTAGCTGACCGCAGATACTCTAGATTTTGATGATCGATCCACACAAGGAATGGAACTTCAAACCCCTCTAGCCAGTGACACCACTTCTCCAGAGCCAAATTGACCGCAAAGAGCTACCATTCACTGACACAGTAGTTTTTTTTCAGCAAGGGAAAAAAATGATGCATGGGTCCTTTCTTTTTGAGAAAAAAACGGGGCCAACCCCCTGGTCAGAGGCATCCACCTCTACCACAAATTGCCGGGAAGAATCTAGAACGACCAGGACAGGGGCCGAGGCTCCTGGCTTGGTGAAGGCCGATTTAGCCTCTGGATTCCAGCTGAAGGCCCAGTGAACAGAGGTAAGTTTTACAATTGTAACCTCTACAATTGCTTCCAGGTGTTGGGCTGGGGCTAGTCTTTTACCACCTGAATTCTGGCCAGGTCCATCTGGATATTTCCAGCTGAGAGGACAAACCTGAGAAAGGAGGTGCTCGAAACTTGGAATTCGCACTTCTCCGCCTTGATGTATTACCCATTCTGGAGGAGCTGCCTGAGCATGTTCATTAATGGAGCACGAGAACATTAGGATGCCATCTAGGTAGACAAACATGTCATGATTTAACATGTCATTAAGCACATCATTCACCAATGCCCGGAATACCGCTGGCAAATTCGTTTTTTCTAATTATCCTGGATGTGGACAAAGTGGTAGGCATTCCAGAGGTCTAAGTTCGAAGCAGATAGTAAAGCCTTAGAGAGTCAAAGCAGAGAATATTAGGGGCAACAGGTAAGGGTCTTGACTGTGTTGGTATTTAAACCCAAATAGTTGATTCACAGTCTAAGGCTCTTGTTTTTTTTTCCACAATAAAAATCCAAGGCAGATGACGCCAGCAGTGAGGGAGACCTAAATATATTGGGTCATGGCCACCAGCTTGGGCCTCAAAAGGTAATAGAGGGGAGGCATAGTTCCGGGGAAAATATTTATCGTGCAATCGTAGGGCCAGTGGGGGGGCTAGGAAGTGGCCCAGGCTTTACAAAACACTGCTGCAAGGTAGTGAGAAGCTGAGTGGAACTAACGTCGGGAGGAGTCTCTCAGGAGACTGGTGTGGGGAAAGAAAGTGTGAGACAGTGGGATTGGCAATATGATCTTTACTCAAGTACCCAGCCACTAAACCAGTCCAATAAGGGTTGTGATGACAAAGCCAGTGGAAGCCAAACATGATCGGACATGAGGCAACAAAATTTCCAAAAAGTGAGCCACTCCCAGTGTTGCTCGATGTCCAGGAGGGTTTGATAAGTGGCGCTGTCTAAGTAATATTCATCCTGAGCCTGGACCTGAAAGATTTCCAGTAGACGCTCGGTTTGCAGAACTAGCTGGTGGAAAAGGTCCTAATCCATGAATTCTGAGTCCACACCGGAGTTCACAAAGGCTGCCAGTTAATGATCCTGGACTCCAGAATGGATGCTGATTTTGAGCAAGGGTTTAGAAGAAAGTGGCTCGTCCTTTTGCCAGACATGGTATGATCAGCCTCTCCACAGTAGAAACAGAGCTCCAGGGAATGGCATATTTTTCTTAGTTAAAGATATATGCTGACGTGCAATCTCCATGGCCAGGTCAATCAAGGCATCCAGGTAAGATGGAAGTTTCCGGGCAGTAAACTCTTAACCTGGGATGAAAGTCCCCAAGCAATGGCATCATATAATGCAGTGTAATCCGTGGCATACTCAGTCACAGAATGGTTGCTTTGCAGACAACAGAGAGCGAATGGTGTCCTGCCAAGAAATAGATAAACCAAAAACCTTGCAGAGTTCCCTGGAGAAGGTGATAAAGGAGGAGACTGATTTTCCCACTCCCAGGGCCTGTCCAAATAGCAAGGAGAAGTAAGCCAACTTGGCCTTCTCAGTCGAAAAAGAGGATGGTTGGAGACTAAAAATCAGACTGCACTGCACAAGCAGAGACTGGCAGAGAAGCGTCCTGAGTAACAAGGTGCAGCTCCAGTGGAAGGGTAGCTGCAAGTGCGGGCTGAGCCTGGATGATCATTGGGAACTGCCCAACATGCCGCTATGGAAGGAGTTTCAAAGTGTTAAATGAGCTGCTGAATGAGCTTCCGTTGTTATCTCCTGGAGCCTCTATTCATGTGTGGCAGAGACCTGGACCAAAGCATTGACAGTAGTCTCAAGATCAGGAGCATCATAGGATCCATAGGTGGCCATAATGTTCTGTCAGGACTGGCTGGCAGGAAGGACCAAAGAGAGTCAAAGGGTCTAAACAAATACTTATAAACACTAGGTCCTGGCACACACAGGGTTAATACCAATAGTCCAAGATGGCAAAGCACAAAGCAGGGGTGAAAGCAAAAAGAGAATTACAGTCCAAAACAGTTTGAGATAGAAAGACATCAAACAGAGCAATAGAGAAAAAGCTAATCCGAGTCCAAGAGGATGCAAATGTCTGAGAAGCAGAAAAAGAGTGAAACCAAAAATAAACTTTCCCGAAAGAAAAAAAAAGGCTGGAAGGTCTCAAATCAAGCAACAAGCAAAACAAGGAAATCTGTCAGAGAGCACATACAGTTGTCATCTATATATACAGATGAAGGATGGCCACCATTCCGGCGCTAATGCCTAAAAAATGGTGCCAATCTTGAACCGGAAGTGGTGACCCCGGAAGTGTCTGTGCGACTGACTGACAGTTGCATTAAGTTAGCAGCTGCACTATCAATTGCTATTGTAGCTCAATTAGCACTACTTTTTCTCAAAGCTGGAATATAAAAACTATTTGCTAAGTATATTAATAATACAAGGAATAATAAACAATATACTTACACTTGTTTTTGCATTTTTGCAGCTGAAGTCCAAGCCCTAGACCGAGTCCTAGTATGATGGTCACAACAGATACAGCTAAGGTGCCGATCTGTATGAACACGCACACACACACACACAAACCCACACACACACACACACACACACACACACACACACACACACACACACACACACACAAAGCTTAATGAATTACCTGTTTTCTCTATATGTTGCAAAATGTAGTTGTAACACTCTATCAATTAACATATAGTGTATATAGTTGCCCATAACTTTGATACTCAGTAAAACTAGAAAGTAACCAAAAAAATTACTTAAGCACAGTAACGAAGTACATTAACTCAAATACTTTACACTCTGATTTACAATGTCCACTTACAATTTGAGGATTGTAGAAAAGAAAGTATGGTACTCAGAATATTTGATCTGTTAGTTCTCAATTAAATGGAAACAAACTACTAATAGTGAAGTAGGCAATTTGACTTTATTTTAGTATATATGGTAATAGAGTTTAAGACAACATATTGTCTAAGGTATTGTTCCAAATTCTAGAATCCATAGCTGGGACAGGCATCTGAAAAAAGGCTACTGTAGCTACCGTAATTAACACTGAGTCTATTTAACGTCACTGAGGTTACACTATACAGCACATAGACTGACAAGCACACAAAGAGATATCTTTATGTCAGAATTTACACCACATTATAGTCATGAAAAAGAAATGGGTAAAGTAGTACATGCCCTTTCACTGGTCTTTTTTATATTTATTGTAATATTTGTTCAAATGGAATTTGTTTCCATTGGCTTGATGATAAAACACTTATTTAATAATCTGATTGATAATCAGATTCTTCACTTCTGTTGGTGTGCATGGTTTCACATGTATTATTTTTCTTACATCCAATGGAATCTAATGCAAACAAATGTTTTTATCCAAGGACTTCACAGCACGTGCTGCTTCGGCCAGTAAGAGTTTCTAAAGAGTAATAAAACTAAGAACTTGCCCACGTGGGGAATAAAATCCTCCTATATATCGTTAGAATCTTTATTGGCTACATTTTCCATCAATCGTTTAGCTTCCAAAATGCTACTGGCTGAAAAAAAAGGTTTGAAATGATAGGGCTTAATAATAAACATCACCTGGACACCTGCCATTTGTTTTGTAACACAATATTTGGGTTTTTTTGACCAGCAAGTTGTTATTATTAATGCAGAAGTTATTCCCAAACATATACAAACAATATAAAAAACTTTGTTCTGTGACATAAACAAAAGAATAAGCGTCTAAATTACAACACTATTGTTTGTTTGGAGCAGAAATTCTTTATGGCATGTTGTTCAGTGGACCATTTTCTTTCCTAATAAACCAGGATTTGCAGCAGTGGATGTATGATCATTTACTGTTATGTACTCAATACTTAAAAAAGTAGGGGCTCCTTTGCTTCAATTACTGCCTCAATACAACGTGGCATGGAGGTGATCAGTCTGTGGCACGACTGAGGTGGTATGGAAGCCCAGGTTTCTTTGACAGTGGCCTTCAGCTCATCTGTATTTTTTGGTCTCTTGTTTCTTATTTTCCTCTTAAGAATACTCCATAGATTCTCTATGGGGTTCAGGTCTGGTGAGTTTGCTGGCCAATCAAGCACACCAACACTATGGTCATTTAACCAACTTTTGGTGCTTTTGGCAGTTTGGGCAGGTGCCAAATCCTGTTGCAAAATGAAATCAGCATCTTTAAAAAGCTGGTCAGTAGAAGGAAGCATGAAGTGCTCTAAAATGTCTTGGTAAACATGGGCAGTGACTTTGGTTTTCAAACAACACAGTGGACCAACAACAGCAGATGACATTGCACACCAAATCATCACAGACTGTGGAAACTTAACACTAGACGTCAAACAACTTGAGGTATGAGCTTCTCCACCCTTCTTCCAGACTCTAGGACCTTGGTCTTGAGAACTTGTTCTCATCTGAAAAGAGGACTTTGGACCACTGAGTAAGAGTCCAGTTGTTCTTTTTCTTAGCCCAGTTAAGACGCCTCCGACGTTGTCTGTGGTTCAGGAGTGGCTTAAAAAGAGGAATACGACACCTGTAGCCAAATTCCTTGACATGTCTGTGTGGGGTGGCTTTTGATGCCTTCACCCCAGCCTTAGTCCATTCCTTGTAAAGTTCACTCAAATTCTTGAATTAATTTTGCTTGACAAGCCTCTCGAGAACTGCAGTTCTCTCCGCTGGTTGTTTTTTTTTTCTTCCAAACTTTTTTCTTCCACTTAAATTTTTGTTAACATGCTTGGATACAGATGTTTGTGGCTTCCCCTCCGTGTAAAGGGTGTCAATGATTGTCTTCTGGACAACTGTCAGTCTTCCGCATGATTGTGTTGCCTAGTGAACCAAACTGAGAGACTATTTTGATGGCTCAGGAAACCTTTGCAGGTATTTTGAGTTGATTAGCTGATTGGCATGTCAGCATATTCTAATTTGTTGATATTGTGAATTGGTGGGTTTTTGTTAAATGTGAGCATCATCACAATTAAAAGACTTAAACTACTTCAGTCTGTGTGCATTGAATTTATTTAATACACAAGTTTCACAATTTGAGCTGAATTACTGAAATCTTGTCCCTTTTCATTTATTCTATTGTTAAACATTAACAACTGAGAATATATGGATATAGGTCCCGGGGGTGCTCCGCTGACGACTAAGAGGTTAAAAGCACTAACCTAATAAAATAAGGTGCACGATAGATACAGTGCTGGACTGTGACACTGTACATCGGCTTGTACAATGAAAGAGTGTGTGTGATGATGGTGTACCTTGAAATCTGACTTGGAAAATTACAGCATTTGGAAGACGCCCTTATCTAAAAAAGGCCCAGCAGGGATAGCTCTTTGATGCATTTATTTTAACTCATAACCCTTTGTTTTAAAAGCCAAATCTTTAACCACTGAGCTTCCACCTCCCAGAGGAAACCAGTTTACTGGAAACTGGGTGAGGATAAAGGGAGCTGGAGTTCGAAGCAAGTGTAGACACAGATGTGCGATTTAGAACCAGAGAGTCATAATTAACTACCAAATTAATTTACCACGTAGTTAAACATTTCTGGACTTTGTATCTGCTCTATGAACTCTGAACGAACACCAATTAATGTTACTATGCACTATAACTTCTGGTTATAATAAATGTACACTTTTAGCTATTTTTGTAATCCAAACAATGTGAACCATTTTTGGCACATTTAATAGAGTCATATCGTTGCATAAACCTATTTACCTCGGCTACACTTCCCATTAGCTGATACACTTTCTTATTATTTACTTACTGATTACTAATTATTTTCTAAACACGTTAAACACCTTCAGCGATTCACACCAGATAAGGGCTGTTTTGACACTGTTGCCGAGATCTGGTGCAAAGAGATCTTTGGGAAGAGGGCAAAGTGAAATCATGTGGATTGTTCTCTGATGATCTTTACGCACGAGTTGCCGAACGTTTTCGACATTTTTGGGGGTTGAGCTCGTTGAAGACCTTCCTCATCTCTCATCGCGTTCCAGCGATGATGTTCTGCTCTTTCTATTTTGAAAGTTTGTCATGTCAATGGAATCTGTGGCAGATTTGCCCAGTTTTACACAGAATTTTACGTTTGCTCTTTGTTCTAACTTGCTGTCTGTGATGAAATAGTAGATTCGGTAATGCATGTGGTCATAATAGCACCAGTTAACGCTGTTAGTCTCGAAATATTGATACCACCTTGTATATTTATAAATATATGCATTTGGCCGACAGCTTCATTATAGGACACTGGTGAAAATGTATGCATTCTATTTCGATACAAAAATAAGAAAACAATCATAATAATTGAAGTAATCACTAACTGGATTACTATCTACCTATAGTCTGGTAAATATCAGAACACAGCCATATGCTTAAAAAAAAAAGCAACCCATATGACAAGGCACCTGGTTGAAGAAATATGTATGCATGTAGCCCTGTGCACAGAATGTACCCTCAAGTGTCAAGTGCAAATAATACATTGCTTGACAAGGCATTTCCAGACAGAGGAGACAGTAGATTTCAACATGAAATTCACACACACACACACACTTTCCACTGTATTTACTGTTTGTCAAAAAAAATAAAACATTTTAATCAATGTTAACCATACACATATTCGCACATTAATAAAAAATGATTAAATCTGACCCTTACTACTTACAATAATGTGTTTCTTCTTGTGTCTCAGGGTCTTGCTGAAATCCATTCTGGTCTGTGAAGTTGTTACTGGAAAGAACTGCAAGAGATAAGTATATGAGAGAAGATAACAAACAAATGTGAAAGAAGTGAGCAGAGCATGAACTCTGGAACCTTGAAAGTGTGTGTGTGTGTGTTAGTGCAAGTGTGTGTGCGCATGTGTGTGTATATGTGAGACAGAGTAATGATTTTATTTGCTCTGCAAACATTAACTGTATGTCATTTAGATATCGCTGATATTCCCATATTGTATAGATTATATTTTAATTATTGCTCTTTAGAAGATACTGGGATTGTTAACCGGCTTGGGTGGATCCTGCAGCCCTGAGGTCATTCTGTTTTTGTGGAAGTATGATATGACTGTTTTAAATGTTAAAGCACTGGATTGTATTTAGATAACACGGTGCATTATTACATTCGAAGAAGTGGGTTAATTTTGGCATATTTTAATCTTGCAACCTCTCACACTAAGAGAATATGCCATCAGTGTGTGGTATTAAAAGGCTCAGTGTGTCTGCCAAAAAACATTCTTTTGCCCCATTGCTGGAAGCCTGAGCTGTTCAGACAGGTTGGGTTCATGGATTCATGCAGTTCTACCAAATTCCAACTCTTCATATCACAGCAAAAACTCAAGATTCACAAGGATAAAGCTTTTTCACTTTATCTGTTCAGTTGAATTGAGTCTGTGCTCACTGCAGCTTTCAAGTTTAGAACTTAGCTGATAGGACTTGATGCTAATCTGATCTTGTGCTGTTGCAGCTTTACAGTTCAATGTGATGTGCATTCTGGATTTTGTTTTTCATAATATTAACATTTATGTCATTCGACAGATGCTCTTATTCAGAGCGACTTATCTCGTTCATGCAACTGAGCAGCTATGGGGTTAAGGGCCTTGCTAAGGGCAACAGGAAATTCAAATTGATGTGCCTGGGATTTTAACTTTCAACCTTTGTTACCAAAGATCAATGTCTTTACCACTGAGCTACCACCCACTGCTCACTGTTCCATGGTTGTTGTTTTGATTTTTATTCAGTGGTTTAGGATGAATGCAGAAGGCACACAGGAAGCCTGAGTGAAATTGATAAGTTTTGGGGAAAGACAAGGAAATACAGTAGAAAGCCACCAAGAGGGGTGGGGGTGAGGACATCATGCTGCGTCCCTGACATGCTGAGGATGCAGCCCCGTCGTCCGGTCCTGCTAAGGTCGCACAGGTTGCAAAGACTGCTTACTTGAGTAACCCGAGCCTTCTTAATAACTTCTGCTTATTCTTATCTGACTTCTTTCATTTCAGAAAAGCTGATTTTTTTATTTCCTTACAATTCTGTGTACAAGAGAACGTTGAGCCTTAAATAAAACCAGTAATTTATAGTGACTTTAATACTTAGACCTGCCTGTCTGGGACTAAATCAATGAAAACCAAAATTAATCAGCTCACTGCAGAAAAATCCATTGCACAAACTCTTGAAATTTGTAAATAACAGTTTAAATACATTAAAACATGAGAAACACTAAGAAAAGGTTTAGCCTTTTATGGTGTACCAGCAGAGCTTGGTAATAGATAAAAAAAAACACCTGTTTTTCGAAGCTTCCTGGTCTGCATGGAAAATTACCTTTGAGAAGCTTTTAGCCAACCAGCCTAGTCTTGTCCTGTAGAATCTCAGTTCAGACTGTTTCCAAGCAGTGTGTTTTAATAGATTATGTGGCACTAATTCTAACTTCCGGTGGGTTGACCCCTTCTTACACACTGTTCTGCCTCTATACACATGTAGCAGCATGAATACAGTCTGGGAATATTGCACATTTCAATCCTGATTGCAACCATTTTTTTCTTTTTGCATTGATTCCTATAAAAATGATTTTGCTGCTGTATTAAGTGTATTAAACGTATCAAAACCATACCCAGTATGGAGCTGCAAATGCTTGGGAGTCTATATATATATATATATACACAAACACATATATATACACATATATATTCAGATATATACAGTACTGCAGCATGCATAACATTTACATGCATTTTACATTAGGCATTCATTAACATCCTTCCTGAATTAATCCACCTCTTAAAACCATAACTATGACACTACAGCTTTATCAAACATTGATATTATAGAGAAACGCAGTTTACTGCTCGACTGGTACCACCTTCTCTCAGATTGAGAGGTAAGTACAATTCAAGGCTCTTCTCTGTTCTGGCACCGAGGTGGTGGAATGAACTTCCCCTAGATGTCCGTACAGCAGAGTCCCTGATTATCTTTAAGCGAGAAGAATAGTAGAATAGTAGAATTCGAGTTATATTTATATTGAGTTTGTATTCTTTCGTACCAGTGTAAGATTTATTCACTACTAGAGATTTAAAGCACTTTTGTACGTCGCTCTGGATAAGGGCGTCTGCTAAATGCCGCAAATGTAAATGTAAATGTTTACAGACAGGACGCTGCATCACAGACAGGAATCTTATACAGCAAGAATGAGTGTCATTACTAAAGCAAGAAGCGCAATAATCACAATCCAAAAAGTCTCCTTTCACTGTAGCCACAGCTGCACCGCCCACATACATCATCTCTAGCAGAAGCATCTGTATTAACCTCATAACCTGATTCCGGGTTTTCAGGGTATTTTTTTTACAGTGCATTACAGTTTTCCTGAGGATTTAAAATGAAGACAGATTGTGTTTTTGTGCAAATTCAACAGGAAAGAAGTATAACTGGTTTAGGAAAAAGCTTAACAACTGGTTTGAATGGTTTTAGCTGACTTTTTCTCCACCAGCTTTTAATGAAAAGTCTGTTTTATAAACATCATTGTAAGTGTATCTGTGCAAATCTATTTCTTCTCTCAAATAAAAAACAACCAAACAGCTGTAAATTTCACACGAATACACACTGAGTGGTTAACTGCATCAGGGTCAACAGCATCAAGCAACATAGATTTGTATTTAGCTAGCGCCTCCCTGCTCACTTAAAAAAACACGTGAAGAGAAATTATATAAATAAATGGATGGACTATTGGGTATCATTTGATACATATTTATGGACAAAATTGTATTAAAATGTGAGTCAGTGATCGTGAGTTTAAGCCAGCAGAGAAAGCCTAGTTCATGATCAATAGCGTACAATTGTAGCCAGTTTCCAACTACTTGCTAGCGTTTTTCTATTAGCAGCCAAGCAAGCAGTTTGTATGCTAACATGTGCATGATATGAGACCTATGGATTCATCACTGCTGCTCATGTCACATCAAAGGCCAACTCGAGACCCTTTTTCACACATATAAACACCCAGATAACCATAATTGGTACAATATTTTGGTTGAATTTCACCCCATTCCTGCATGTTATCTACAAAAAAATTTTAGATTTCCACCAACTTTTTTGTCAGCAATCTTACGTTTGAATCTTTTTTTGGAATTCAAAGGATCCTCCAATATTTCCAACAATTACATTTTATTCTGCAAAGCAGATGTGAATTAGCAAGCATCAGCACCTCTACAGCATCTAGACATACTTTAAAGCTCATCTCAAAATATAAGGTTGCAGACGCATTCCAATTAACCACCGAAACAGAAATCAGAGGTATCAGGTCTCTGAGCATAACAACCCCTGGAGCTCAGTGTGTGGGCGCAATCGCTAATCTAGACAAATATCCTAAATACCAAATGGACCTCCTTATATTACTTACTTAAAAAAACTCAACCACCACTACCACCATCACCACTACTACCACAGATCTTCCTTTAGTTTCCATTCCCAGACCACCTAGAAGCAGAGCATTCAATCTCCCCGGCCTCCCACATCGCACCATACCATCTCGACCACAGAAACCCATGTTTGGATGCTTTCGAATTTAACTTGGCATTAAACCCCCCTACACATTCAGGTTTTGTTGACATAGTAAAAATCTAAAAACTTTAAATATCTAGGGCTGTGTTCCAACATTCGAGCAGGCAAATAAAGCGTCATGTTCAAAGGAAAACAATGTTTTATTTCAACAGGCAAATTCAATGGAATCCGATCATATAATAGGCATTGATGTGGTTTCAAATGGCCCAAGATGCCACATTCTTGGTGGGTTTTGCCTCAACTTCCCCCGACCTCCTAGTCTCTGATAGTGGGTAGATAAGTGGTTATGAACCACCAGTGGGTTTTAAAAAGTGTGGGAATGTGAATGTGAATGCCGCGGGGCTTCCTGCCTCATGCTAAGCGTTCCTGGAATAGGCTCCCTCTGACTCCGACCTGGCCAATGAAAACAAATATACTAATAAGAGTTAATAAATGAATAACATGCACATTACACTGGAAGGTCACCTTAGAGGGCACCACAGAGGGTGTCATGTTGTAAAAACCAAATAATATACAAAAATACAATACAATACACTCCATGTAAAATAGTAGTGAACTTTATTAAAAAAAAAATATAAAAAAGAAAACAGTACTGAATAATGAAAATGTGCTAAAGAAAATAAATATAAATATATTCATTAATAAATATAATCGTATATTTAATAAATTAAAAATAAGCATTATACTTTTCTCCATGCAGCAAGCAAGTCTCAAGTGTAAAAACAAACAGCACGTGCTGTCATTGAAGCACCTCTTGAGGCCGATCTCATTATGACAGCGGACCAGAACCCGGAAAAACTATCAGTATGCATTTCTGCTGATAGATAACAGTTCCAGCGATCAGTGCCTTGACCTTTATTATCAAATATAGATATGATAGAAGTAATACATATTTTTATAACATTTTTAAATGATGTCTTTGGCAGTATTTTGGGGACCCTGTCCCTAGGGGGCTAATTTGACACATTTTGCCTTGACGAGTGCACGTTCACAGCATTTTATTTACCAGAGGAACATCTATGATGTACATTTTATATTTATAAAGTATGGGGTAATAAATACACTGATATCCCATATGCTTGCGTAATCTCTAATAAATTTATAGCAGAATCAAGTCCGTGTAGGGATAAAGTTTTATTGAAGTTGGTTGACAGTTCAATTCTATAGATAAGATCCTGTGACATGGATACAGCTGTGTTTTCTGTTGAAAATCAAATCCTGCACGTGGTATGTTTCTGGACATAACAAAATATATTTTTTTTCATGATCTCAACATAACAAGCATTGTTTTCATGTGATCAGTACTTTATTTCACAGTGTATTTGGCATAAGAGCATGTTTTAGAGGCAGAATTATCTTGGATGATCGCGTTGGCTTTCACTTTGGTCAAGAACTGAAAAAAGCTCTGCATCTGTCAGTGATTGACAACTTACACATGTAGGACACTTGAGAAGGAGGCTGTCAGGTCTGCAACTTAATTGCTATAGACAATATAGTGACCCTGAACGTGTAGTCAATTTCATATCAAGTCAAAATCACAGGAAAATTGAGTTGTGATAACCAGAAGACTTTTATGTCATAAAAGAAATATAATAAAGTATGGCCTCATATGACTACCGTAAATTAAAAAAAAAATTTTTTTTACAGGTTTTAAAGAATTTTATTTATAATTATTATATTTCCCCTCTTTTTTTGTGTCACTGAGGACAACTTTCTATGTAATGCATTTCACGAGAAAGTATTTTTGGTTTTCTTTCTGCCACTGGATACTACACTACTACACTGTTTTGCTTTTTCTAGTTTGTCATTAATTTTTTTAATCTTTAAGCACCAGAACTTAATATTTAAGCAGGAGATTTTTCCCTGTTTTTATTGCTTTATATTCGGTATGCTACTCGGTATTATAAACCATTGTCAGTGGCTCTTACCAGTCAAAATACAGTAAATATATTCCCTGTTAATTTAGGACACTGCGTTAACTTAAGACAAACACATTTATTATAGTATAACCCTCACTCTAACCCTAACTGTATATTTTCTGCCTAATTCTCTGAAAGAAATTCGGAAAAATATTACCTTTAGCATTCCTGTCAGCATTACCCATGATCCTTTGCCTCTATTGCTATGGAGACAAAGCCAGACAAAGGCACACTTTTCACACAAGTGTCACTTTTTAACACTGTACTGAGTACAAGTTCTTGGTAATCATGCTTCTACAGACACAGTCAAAAGTTTGGGGACACCTGAACATAGGAATCATATGGTCTTTTTGAACATTCCTTTTCCACACTTAATCCTCATGTACTGTTTTAATAACCTCCACTCTTCTTGGAACGTGTTTCACTAGATTTCGAGGAGATTTGTGGAGATTAATTTAGCCACAAGCGTGTTAAAGTCATGTAGTGATGTAGATAAGGTGAGGAGGCCTGGGGTGCAGTCAGAGTTCACATTCATCCCAAAGGGTACTGCGGCCGAGAAGTGCAAAACACATTAACAAAGCCGAAGACAAAACAACAAATTCAAAAACAAATTAACAAATCAGAAAACACAACGACAAAAACGGTAGGTGTAGTTTGTGAATGGAAACTTACAGATCATTGGACGAGACACCTGTCATTCAAAATATACAGGAAGTACAACAGTCTTTTTTCCCTTTTTATTTATTTAATTTTAATTTATTTATTTATTTATGTTTTTTTTAAGCAATTAACCATACACAAACCGAAAAAGGTAGGTATAGTTTGTAAATGGAAACTTAAAGATCATTGGACACGACACTTGTCATTCAAGATATGCAGGTGAGTGACAGGTGTCTCATCCAATGATCTGTAAGTTTCCATTCACAAACTATACCTACCTTTTCCGGTTTGTCTGACTTGTCGTTGTGTTTTTGGATTTGTTAATTTGTTTTGCACTTCTCGGCCACCGTACAAAGGTGTTTAATAGAGTCTATAGAAGGAGATATTCCTCTCCAAACCATGTAAAGCATATCTTCATGAAGCTAGCTTTGTGCACAGGAGCGTTGTCATGGTGGAGCAGGTTTTGGTCTCCTAGTTCAAGTAAAAGAAATCCAATTGTGTGCTTCCAATTTTGTGGTAACTGTTTGAGGAAAAACCACATATGGCTAGAAATGTCAGGTGTCCTAATTCTTGTATTCATATACTGCACATCCTACAATATGGATAATATCTTATCTATTGCTCTAAATGATATGTACTGTGTAGCTTATGGTACAGTAAAGATCTTTTACGGCCTTGTTATCCGCAGCGTTTCATTTGTCTTAGCAAGTGTGTAAAGATAGGAGACATTATCCCCGAATGTTTATTGGCTTCCCCTTGATTGCTTCTACATTTACTTTGTATTTATAGTCCATTAACCAAAAAGGCCTGCTTACAACAGGGCCTTTTTATATGATAACACACACACAAAAACACACACACACACACACACACTTCAAACTGATCTGACCCTGGACTGTCATGTGATCTAGCTATTATAGACAGTAAATTATTTGTACACTTCAGGAAATAAAGAGACATTGTCACATCATCGAATTTAGCAATTCTAACGTCCATTTATTATATATCATGTTAGTCTTTCTAGTATTTAGAACTAGCATATAGAAATCAACACTTTTATACACCACACATACAGCCCTTAGCCATAATGATATTTCTATGAACATTCATGACAGGTATATAGGAATAAACATGTGAACAGGTGCAGGATAGGAATGTGTTGCTATCTAGCCTTTGCTTTTTAATCACACCAGATAATATTACGTTCTCTAGACTTGCAGTGTAGCGCACAATTATAACAAAAGAAAAAAAATAAAACAACTCACAAAAAAACGAATTATATGATAAAGAACTGGTAGCATTGGCTTTTCATTGAAGTCAAACCTATGAATTTTTTGTTGAATGACATTTTCTTAAAGTCTGAAGATCGTCTTGTAGCTAGCGCGCTTTGTTGTTTAATCAGGCTAGTGAATGTAAAGGTTACCTTTTTTTCTGTGGCTATTTTTTAGCTTGCTAATGTCATGTCACTGACAGGCAGCAAATATAAGTTGCTAGCTAGCATTAGTTATATTTGCTTAAATATATTGAAGAAAAGAAATAGAAGCTGGAAACAGTGTTATTGCAGTTCTAGACCACCGCAAGCCACCACAGCATCTTTAATTCACCAAGGTACAGATTCCACAAGAGTCTGGAACTTTTAGAATCATCATTCTTCCAAACAGATTATTTCATTTTAAGATGAAGGTAGTGGAAAATGTTGCCGATTATAATTCTTGATAACTTCACATAGCATTTTTCAACTGACTTCTGGTCTTTTCCACATCTACATAGAAGCACTGGACTATGAAACATTGTTTTTTCTAATAATGGGGTCCATGCACCATAACACTAATTCTATAGAGTACTGTGTCGAGTGGCATCACTGCCAATTAAACAGTGTTCTTTGGACTCAGCCTTTAACCTATGCTAAAACATTTCTCTCCTCAAAAGGCCAGTGGTGCCCATCCAAGTGATTGATAGAAGCGATAGAGTATAATCCTGCAATGAATGGCTGTGGCATTTTAACTTATACACTGTCTTCCTTCTTAAAAGCACTGACTTATTTTTGCTCGTACAACATTCTCTTTTAAAAGGGAATTTAGAATTAGCGCGTGGAATTTAGAAGCGCCATTTTCTAGAGCGACTTACATTTATCTCATTCATACAAATGAGAATGCTATGGGGTTTAGGGCCTTGCACAGGGGCCCAGGAATGGCAGCTTGCTGTGACTGGGATTTGAACTCACGACCTTCAGATCCAAAGTCCAATGCCACAATTACCACGCTGCCGCCTCCCTATATTTGTCCTTGGTTCCTATATCCAAGTCTTCTCACTAAATTAAAATTTTCATGTAAAAGCATGTGTTATCTGTTCGTATTTTAGATGTAATAGTCTAGCTCAGCGTATATATTGGTGTTATTCCAGTGGAAAAATTGAGCTTGATGTAGTACTGTATGTAGTATGAGTTTGCAGTAGGTTGCATTTGTTATTCAGTAAGCTTTTGCTTGTTAATTTAGATTTCAAGACATGAAAATTGGGAGAACTGGCACTAGTCACTAAATGAGGCCCTAAACACCCTGTGGTCCAGGCGTTTCGAGGAGTTTTATTGACTTTGCATATTGAGCATAACTCCCAATAAAGCTGGGAGATCAGTATCTCTTGTCTCATTTGCATATTTCTCAATGAAGTCTTCTGTCAAAGCCTATTTATACCTGAGAATCAGCATTTACAGGTGCTAGAGAATATATTCATAATGCAAACTTGGGTGAAAACCCAATCTACAGAGCTACTGAGCTTAGAGGAGGAGTTTGGAATTACTAACAAATGTATTTATATCCATAGCAATCATATGAAGATTCAACTAAATGATATTGCAATATTATGCTGTATGCATTGGATATCAGTATCTCTTTCTTTTTATAGATGTTTGGTTACAGTTTTCTGGGCCAGGATTGAACTTTCACTCCCAAGGCATACCCAATTTCAACCTAGAGAGCGGGGGTGGTTGGTGAAAAAGCGGGACGGCACGTCATTGTTTTTTATTTGCAATTGTGCGTCACCCCACAGCCAGGAGACGGTGGTACGGCTCTATTACGCATACATAAACCTAATAATCTCACACATACGTTACGGTAGGAATGCTGAAAAGGATTATGGGCCATGCCGAGTAGAGAGTTCTGTAGGTGAACGTTACTGTGTGGTCACATTATTGTCACATAAAACCTAACAAACTGTTAACTTACAACACACACACACACACATACACACGCAAAGATACTTATGATATCCCAGTGTATTTCAGATATGTTTAGTGACTCTAAAGCTGAAGCGTTTGAAACAATGTACCATCGTTATTTTGTCTGAAATGAACAATAAATATGACAAACTGTATAAAAACTATACACCTAATCATCAGCGGATCTGGGAAGAGAGGTGATGTGGTGTTTAGTGATGTCGCTTCACCAGGCGTTAGATGTTGTCCTCGAAAGTGTGCAGATAGGTTTTCAGAGAGAGTGTGTTTGTGTAGGGCAGCGGCAGCGAGCGGTAGAAGTCGAGTCCGGTGAGCAGTTCTACGTCACGTACGCGAGCCGTGTGAGTGCGCAGGATCTCCTCCGCCCAGTGGGATGGCTCCTCTGAGCTCTGAAAAGCAAAAGCAAGAAGAGGTTAGAGGTCAGCTATGGAGTTTTGTGTATATATATATATATATATATATATATATATACACATACACACCCACACACCACAACGATGGAAGTGTTTAATCAGATTCAAGCCACTTTTACTTATGTCCATGTATACATTTTTTGTATGTATAGTAGGAGATTACAAAGATAATGCAGTTATAAAGCAATGTCCATTGTTAAAAGGGGTATACAATCGTCCCCGTCACATGGTTTTAACATCAGTTACGTACCAAAACCGACCGCGAACAACTAATTTCCGCGAAAAATGCTTTTTATTGTTTAAACAATAAATCATCCCCCCCGCACTCTTTAAACACACACAGAAAACATTTGCAAGAACACAACGAGATAAATTTTGTGTAAATTCGTAGAAAATATCAAATTTATAGTAAGTACTGTACAGTTCAGTACTGTAGCAAAGCCTATGTGTCCTATGACGTGAAAAGCAGGCGGGGTTAAAGATACACGTCACTGCATTCTTTATTGGCTAAATTTGGTGACTTATGTCTTCAACTCTGAAAAGCCCTTTTTTTTGACGTCAGAGGATATAACAACCAATAAATAAGCGGAAACCTATGGTTTCTTGTAAGACTACTCATTTCTTATGATGAACTGAAATCAAGCCCATTCGCAAAACAAAATAGTTAAAGTGGGAGCGCGAGGTTCGACCTGCGATAAATCGAGGGACGACTGTACGAATAAAAATTAATTATTTTTATATCACTTTTTTTAAAGTGGTCATAAAGGTCATAAAATGTCAGTGCCAGTAGATGCAAGTGCAGATAAAGGGAGGTTTTATTTCTTCTTCTTCTTCCTTCGGCTGCTCCCATTAGGGGTCGCCACAGCGGATCATCCGTCTCTGCATATTTGATTTGGCACATGTTTTACGCTGGATGCCCTAACTAATGCAACCCTCCGCACTTACCCAGGCTTGGGACCGGCACTAAGAGTGCACTGGCTTGTGCCTCCCTAATGGCTGGGTTAGGTTTTATTTATAGAACCAAAATCAAAATCAGAGAAAAAAAACTAGAGAAATTGATGACATGAACATAAGAATGAAAATGAGACCAAAACTGTGACCAGAAAACCAGAAATAAAGAGCTAGTTATAGCAGCAAAATTACTTTGCAGTCGTGACCCGTAAACAAAACAGTTAACGGATTTCTGACATTCAGTTTAGCTTAAATAACATCGAATGTCCTCAGATGTTGAGCTAATTAAGATGTTGAGTTGCTCAGGAGCACTGGGTTCCACAACTCCAACCAAATGAGAACAGGTTTCCTTTCGATTCTGGTTCCTCTCAAAGTTTTGTTCTTTTATCATCAAGGGAGTTTTTCCTTTCGTCCCAGTTTTGCTCATTTGGGATAGGTATAATGTGATTTTGTTCTAGAATTCTTACATTCCAGAAAGCTACTTGGAATATCCATTGAGAAAAAAGCTATAGAAATATTTTTGAACAGAATTGAAACCTGCTCAGAGTGCAGTATTTTGCATATGATATCTCCAACACTCTGCCTTGTAGCCAGTTCTTTACTCTGTCGTGTTTACATGTTACGTTACTTGTTCTCAGGATATTATGATGCCTGATACGGTTGAGTTTTAATCAATAGCAGATGTCCTTATCCAGAGCAACTAACAAAGAATGATCTCATTTAGAAAAGCAGTTGAGGTTTGGCAGTTTGGTGCTGCTGAGATTTGAACTCACAATCGCGAGATCAAAAGTCCAAACGATACTGCAAGCTTCCATGGACGGAAGTTAAGACAGAAAACAGAAAACAGTAAAATGAGCCATGAACCCTGAATGACAAGGATATGATACTGTTCTGCTTGGCAAGCAAACCAGGACTAGACAATAATGGGCTTAATGAGATGATCCTTTCCAGTAATGATCTGTGATGCAGCACATTACCCATTACATATTACCCTTTCTAATGTGTGGGGAACTAGAAAATGACCTAATTCGGAGGAAAATGCATTTGGGTCCAAGATACAAACTTAATTTGGACCTTGTTAACATCTGAAATTAACTGCAATCAATTTGTCCCAAACATATCCTTACATCGGAGCTGATAGGAAAATAACATTAATCTCATTTCAAAAGCTTTTAGCCTGCATACTCAACCTTTCCCTTTAAAACTACCCTTATCCTCTTATCATAATACTGGCAAAAAAAACTTTGCTGTAAAACAGAAAGGCACCTGGCACAGAACACAGGATCACATTTACTTTCTAGTTCAATAGAAGTAAGGATTTACAGCCCAGCCAGCTGCACTGACAATAGACAAGATAATCAGCAGTGTCAAATGCTGTGGAAATTATGGTCAATTCGAAACCCGATGCCGGGAAAATATGCAGGTTTTTTTTAGAGAGCAACCAGTGAGACACCTGGGACAGGAAGAGCTGCAAGCTAAACGAATCCCAGGAATAATGGAACAAATCAAAACACACACATTTCCTGTGCCCTCGCCCAGTCTCACATGTATTTCAAAGCAAATGACACACACACACAAACACAAACACACACACACAGTTCACACTTCCTAAACAAAACGTTCTTAATTCACTGCGCTCAGGTCCTGACTGGAAAAGCAGTTCTGTTTTATGAAGTGTATCCCGTAACACTTCCAGAGGAACAATTAGTTCCAGAGGAACAATTTCCATGTCCTCAGGGTCCAAGCAAGGTGATTCAGAGGTAAAATCATTTCTCTGGAACCCTTTTGTACTCATTTTTACGACATACACAATCAAATCTATGTTACTTCTATACTTCTACTATAACAAGTTGCCAGCCCTTGTATATCTTTCTGTATTAAATAATTTAAATGTGCTTTAGCTCTATCTTGAATCCATTCTCTTCTGGTAAGGTAGGATTCTGAGTTTTGTATATCTACTAAACTCAGTTGATTATAGAGTGTTGGTTGATGCTTATTAGTTATTAGTAATTCTCTTAGGCGAATAATAAGGGGTGGTTTTAGTCTCAATTGAGGTGTGACTTGTGGGCAGGGCTTACTCACTTATACTGAAGGTGCTTGTAGGTAACCCTCCTAAGGCCAGTAATGGTTAGTGCTTATTTATTAGTACATTGTGTTCTTCAAATTCATACATTGAACTCAAATTGGCAGATAAGTCAGGTGTCTTAAACCCATCTCTGTAGTCACCTCTTACAGACACAGACATTCTCATCCACAGAACAGAGGTCACATTGCCAGTAACCTCATCTACCCTCCTCTTTTGTCTCAATCTCAAACAATGGTGGTAAATGGGCTCTGAAATTGCCAGTCTGCTGCAGGGAAAGCTGACTATCACAGCCCAAGCTGCCCACTATGCCTTTGACTTTCTGGCACTCTCTTAGACCTGGATATCCGCACAAAACTCTGCCACACCAGCTGCTCTGTCTTCTGACTATGCTTTCTCTCACTCATTAAGACAAACCAGTAAAGGTGGTGGTATGGGTTTACTGTTGTCATGGAGATGGTGTTTCACACCTCTCCCTTTGTCTCATCTAACAACCCAGTCAGCAAACAAATGTGTCCCAGATTTGGCATTCATTTGGCACAGCTGGCATTCATCTGGCACTGGCATACAGCGTGTGGGCCAAACATGGCCCGGTTTAGCAGAGGTGGTACTGTTTTTAAGGCGGCTCACAAGACATGGGCCAGATGTCATTTAGGACCAGTATGGAGATGGTGTTTCACACCTCTCCCTTTGTCTCATCTAACAACCCAGTCAGCAAACAAATGTGTCCCAGATTTGGCATTCATTTGGCACAGCTGGCATTCATCCGGCACTGGCATACAGCATGTGGGCCAAACATGGCCCGGTTTAGCAGAGGTGGTACTGTTTTTGAGGCGGCTCACAAGACATGGGCCAGATGTCATTTAGGACCAGTTATGGGTATTTAACTTGGCTGAGACTTGGGCCAGTTATGGCCCATGTGTGGCCCTTGTCTGGAATCCAGACCTGGTCCACATTAGGACTGTAATTCATTGCGGTATGTGAGCCAAGCAAAAGCTGGTTGTGTGGGCTGGAGCTGGGCCAGGGAAAATTGCTATGTGGTAATGTCTTCTTTTAAATTCCATGCAGTTTACCTCTTCATCATTGTCTTCTACCGCCCTCCTGGTCCCCTTGGACACGACACAGTCCTCAGTACTTTTCCTTCTGACAGCACCCCTCTGAAGTTTGTCAGATGGGAGGTTGAAGTCACCAGGAATAGTCATCTTACCTCCATTTTTTTTAAATACCTTTTCCTTGACATTTAACAGCCGTCATACCCACACACAGGGGAGGAAATGTCCTGGACTTGGTTTTCACTTGCCCTACTCCAGCTACAGACATGATTGCTACCCCACAAATTTCTGATCATCACCTGGTTTCCTTTACATTCACTCTTAATATTCTGCCTAAAACAATTTCCAACATCTCTCTCTTATCAGTCATAACCTCCACTCCATCTCTTCCTCCTCTGTAGCTTCCTGTACTCTTTAATTTCTTCCTGACCCTGACTAAATTTGCCTCTCTGCCCTTGGACCACTGACTCTTTCCTCTCCTCTCTTTCCTCAGCCATCGACCTCCTCTGCCCCGTGACCACAATACCCAAGTAGACTTTTTGAACAGCAATCGGCGAGAACTGTGATCAGCAGAAAGGAAGTGGAAAAAAAATCTCAACATGACACAATCTTACCATGGACTCCTGACCAAATTTTCTTCATACGTGACTTCTGCCTTCTACAAGGAAAAGCTCAAAGCCTGTGCACAAGATCCTCATAAGCTCCACAACATCGCCTCTTCACTACACAGTCCCCTGCTCCATTTTTTCAGAATGCTGATTACTTTTGCTTGATGTTCTTATCATAGAAGGAGGCAATCTGCCAGACCTTTACTTTCTGCCAGACAATGACTACACAACACAGCCAGAAATCCCCTACTTTTTCATTGTCAAGCTTCTCAACCATAACAGAAGATGAGATACTGCAAGTCATCGAATCTTGCAATCCCACCACCTGCCCCCTGGACCCAATCCCTTTAACCACACTTCAGACTATCTCACAATGCCATTCATTTCCACGATCATCAATGGGTCCATAACATCTGACCATGTGCCAACTACCTTCAAGCAATCAAAGATTCCCATCTTAAAGAAACCTGCTCTGGATCCATCAGACATCAACAACTACAGACCGGTATCACTTCTCTTCTTTCTTTTTAAATCTCTGAAATGCACTGGTTTCAATCAACTGTCTGTCTACTTTTCACAGAACAACCTCCATGATCCAAACCAGTCTGGCTTCAAAGCGGTACATTCCACAGAGACACCCTTTTGGCTGTAACTGAGAAACTACATGCTGCTCGACCAGCCAAGCCGTCATCTGTACTTATCCTCCTTGACCTTTTAGCAGCATTCGACACAGTCAACCACAAGACTCTCTTGTCTACCCTCAAAAGCCTTGGTATCCGTGGAGCAGCATGGGAATGGTTTGCTTCCTACCTGGAAGGTCCCTAATACCAGGTAACATGGAGGGGGTCCACATCTGCCCCATGCAGACTCTCTTCTGGTGTCCCACAAGGCTCGGTACTTGGTCCCCTTCTTTTATCCCTCTATACGCACTCTATTATTGAAGTCATATCCTTACATGTGTTTTCTTACCACTGCTGTGCTGATGACACTCAGTTGATCTTTTCTTTCCCTACCTCAGATACCACAGCCTTTGCTTCATGGATGAGTGCTCATCAATTATAACTCAACCCCAGCAAAACAAAACTGCTGGTCATCCCAGATGATTCATCTCCAGGTCAAGATCTTCGAATGACTCTCAATGACTCGCTGCTCTCCCCTTCAGCCACTGCTCACAACCTCAGCATAACTATGGGCAATAAACTGGCCCCCCTCTCACATGTTGCTAATGTAGCTCGTTCTTGTCAATTTCTTCTCTACACACCTGCCCTGGTGCTTGTTCAGTCTCTTGTCATTTCGAGACTGGACTACTGCAACTCTCTGAAAGTGGGTCTTTTTCTGAACGCTATTTGTCCACTGCAAATGATCCAAAATGCAGCTGCATGATTTGTGTTAAATCTGCCTAAGTTTTCCCACACCACCCCACTGCTGCTCCTTCCACTGGCTAAATCAATAAATCAAATCAATAAATCAAATCAAGTCTTTGATTTATTCTGGCACCAAGGTGGTGGAATTAACTTCCCCTAGATGGACAAACAGCAGAGTGTCAACAGCTGAATATCTTCAAGCGACGGTTGAAGACTTACCTAAGAAGTGGTTCGCTACATTACAAACTTGGGATAAATCAGGCTACAGTGTAGATTTATTAATTGCTAGAGACTCAAAACACCTTTGTATTTCCCTTTGGACATGGGTGTCTCCTAAATGCCACAAATGCGAATGCAAAGGACTACACTATATAAGAAAACCTTTGTGGAAACCACAGCAATCAATTGTTGGACAACCACATATATTCCCTGTTTGCTTTTATAAAAACCTCCACTTTTCTGGGAAGATGTTCCACTAGATGTTGGGAGTGTGCTAGTGAAGATTTGCTCTATTAATTCCAAAGGTTTTCTTTAGGATTGAGTTCTTTAGCAGGCCACTCAAGATTTTTCATTTCGACCTATGTGAAGCATTTCTTCACAGAGATTGCTGCGTTTCTCCATTCCATTCTCTTTTTATAGCATTTGTCTATTACAACAGTAAATTTATCGTTTTTTCAACATGATTTACTGCTGACTTAATGCTTGTTTTAAATATTTGTATATTTAATTCATGCATATATCATTTCATTATTTTACTATATGAAATTAATTATATTCTAGATGCTTATATTTTTAGAAATGAACAAAATATCTTTTTTAAGCATAGTTGTAAACTTGCCATCTGCAATTATCATTGAAAAAACAAATACAAATGTTGATTTCCACAGTTTACACATTACATACTCAAAAGGTTTTTTTAAAGAAAGAAACAACCCAGCATTAATGAACTTGTTAAAAAGAGAAATCCCCCAAACACTACGTAACAAGCAGCTACTATAAGTTTTAAAATGTCTAAATTAAAGGTAGTTAAACTCACTATCTGCCATTTGCATTTTTTAAAGTACACATTTATGCATAAATATCCTTAATTAGGTTTCCATATAGTTATAAGAAAATCAGCTTAGAAAAAAAGAAGAAAGAAGAAGAAAATTGCCCAATTAATTGATTATCAGATTAATCTTTAGTTGCAGCATGTGAAGAATGTGAGATGTATAAATGTATAATGATGGAGAACCAGCATGTGTGAGAGAGAGAGAGAGAAAGAGAGGGATAGAGAGAGAGAGAGAGAGAGAGAGAGAGAGAGAGAGTGCATGAACCTGTATGGCATATTACCATTTAATACCTGCTGGTAGCTTACCTCAAGCAGACTTTTCAAATGATCATTAGTCATGGTAGAATGTTATTTGGACTTGGATTTGGATCAAATTAGTCTGTAGTGTTTAGGTGTGTGTGTGTGTGTGTGTGTGTGTGACTGAGACTTACATTGCAGCTTTCAGAGTTATCTGGCCGATGCGGGAGGATGAATGAACATGTGAAAATTGATCCATTGCACTCCTCCACTGTTGTGTTCTCTACTTCACAGCTTGTAATTATCACGTATAAATGAGTAGGTATCGGGGCAGAGTCACCTGCATGTCTGCGGGGCACACACACACACACACACACACACACACACACTGTAATGTTTTATACTTTAACTTACACAACTTATGCATATGTGTGTGTGTGTGTGTGTGTGTGTGTGTGTGTGTGTGTGGTCTTTACTCTCTAATCTTTTCCACTGTGTCTCCGAGTCCATCGAAGTTATAGTCAAATATGGGTCCAGTCACAACATTAATGCTGTTCTTCTCATCACTATAACGCCTCAATACTGTCATCTGCAGGTATTTCCATATTCCTACACACACACCACACACACACACACAAACACAATGTAAAATATTTCATATATATATATATTACTCACACACACACACACACAATGTATGATATTTCATATATACATATATATATATATATATATATATACACACACACATATATACATATATACACACATACACACACACACACACACACACACACAGACAGAACAAAATTTTAAACGCAACACTCGTTTTTGCCCCCATTTTTCATGAGCTGATCTCATGAAGAACTCAAGACTTTTTCTATGTACAGAAAAGGCCTATTTCTCTCAAATATTGTTCACAAATCTGTCTAAATCCGTGTTAGTGAGCTCTTCTCCTTTGCTGAGGGAATCCATCCACCTGGCATGGCACCATGGCATATCAAGATGCTGAGTAGACAGCTTGATTACTGCACAGGTGTGCCTCAGGCAGGCCACAATAAAAAAAGAACTCTAAAACGTGCAGTTGTATCACACAGCACAATGGCACAGATAATGCAGGTTTTAAGAGCATGAGATATTTAACTTTCTTTGCAGTTTTATGTTGAGAAACATTATAATATTATTCTGAAAATGCTCCACAATTTGTAGACACATTCTTTCACAGATTGGTGAAGATCTGTCCAGGTTTACTTCTGAGAGACTCTGCCTTACTAAGATACACTACTTATACCCAACCATCTTACAATAAACCTCATTCGTTGCATAGAGTTTTCGAGACGTGTTGCAGCCATCATTTATTGACCTTTTATTTATTTTTTAATATGGTACATTTCCTTTTGAAGATTTGAAAATCATTGCATTCTGTTTTGCATTCAACTTTTTTTTAGCAATTTTGGTTGTGGATTGGCATAGTAAAGGCTATACTCACTTTTAAAGGCAGGGTACATAGGGAATGTATTAGTGATAAATGAAGCATCATATCTGGAATCAGGAGAGATGGAAAAACCTATGGAGAAATGATAAACAAGAGCCACTTAACTATACACAGTCACTGAATCTGTTATCTTTTTTGAGCTGTTTAGTTTATTTTCTCTGAGCTTAGATATATATATATATATATATATAGAAAAGGTATTGAGACACTTGACTTTTTTCCAGCCATATGTGTTTTTTTGCCAAATTGTTAACGCAAAGTTGTAAGTACACAATTGTATTTTAATGTCTCTGGATGTTGGAGCATGACATTTTTCCTTCATTTGAACTTGGAGACCCAAACCTGCTCCAGCATGACCCTGTTCACAAAGCCAGATCTATAAAGATATGGTTTACATGGTTGGAGTGAAAGATCTTGAGTGGCCTGCTATAGAGCTCTGACTGCACCCCAGGTCTCCTCACCTCCCCTACATCAGTACCTGACTTTACTTATACCCTTGTAGCTGAATTAATCTCCACAAATCTACACAAGCACACTTCAAAATCTAGTGGGAACTAAATGTGAAATGAGATGTTTAAAATGCACATATGAATCTTGATCAGGTGTCCACAAAACCCTGTCCATATAGTGTTTATATGTAAGATTGTGTGCGCTTTTGTGTATATGACAGAGAGAGAGAGAGAGAGAGAGAGAGAGAGAGAGTGAGAGAGAGAAACTCTAACCAGGTGGGTACAGGAATCCACGAATGATCTTGTGATCCTTGTTGGAATCACAGGTCTGTAAAACCTTGTCCATATAGTGTTTATATGTAAGATTGTGTGCGCTTTTGTGTATATGACAGAGAGAGAGAGAGAGAGAGAGAGAGAGAGAGAGTGAGAGAGAGAAACTCTAACCAGGTGGGTACAGGAATCCACGAATGATCTTGTGATCCTTGTTGGAATCACAGGTCTGTGTGTGTTCAGGAGGAACTCGAGTGTCAGCTCTTACACAGTCTGTGTCTGGAAGAGGTGCAGCAGTGCTCTCTATCTGCAGAGAAAACCACGACATACACACTCATGCAATATTCTCTGTTTATAGAAACAATATGCAGAGAAACTTTCATCAATAATTCAATAAAATGTCTGATCATCAAATTGTCAGTCATCATACTAATTTCTTTGAGTCTATTTAACTCTGATTTATTTGTATCTGTCTACAGAACTAGAATGTTTAGCACACATACATACACACATATACACATATATATATATATACATATATACACACACACACACACACACACACACACACACACACATATACAGCTAGCTAGCCTCGATGATTAGATAACTAGCTAGCCTCGATGATTAGCTAGCTAGCTTTCATGATTGCCAGCCTGTTAATGTTTCTGTTCACTTTTCAACTCAATTTCAAAGCTTTTTCCAGCAATACACACTGTCACAAAGCACCTTTTATAGAAATCTGGCTATAGATTTAGATCCTTACAAGTGAGATAATAACTTTCTGAGGTAACATGAGGACGAAACCTTGACACAGTAAACAGTATTCCAGCATGATTAATGCAGACTTTTGCATACTTGCTTCACAAAATAAAGGACATTCGAAAGTGTGTTTAAATGAATGTAGTCATTTTGACTTTGCACGTCACATGGCACCTTGTGTAACTACAGTACGGTAGAGAGTGTGTGTGTGTGTGTGTACACAGAGGTGTGATTTATACCTGTTTTGGGATGGTGAACGCCGTCCACAGGGGCATGTGCAGCTCGTAACTGTATGCGCTGATATAGTCTAAGTGCTGCAGTAAGGAGTACGAGGTCTGGAACAACACGGCGGGGCGCCCGAACGGCAGATGGGTCTCATCTACAACACATGCTCAGGAATGAGACAGTGATCGGCTTCATGAACAGCCAAAACATACAGTAGAGTCCAAGTTCATTATATACACTATACAGACAAAAGTATTTAGACACCTGACTTTTCCAGTTATACAGTATGTGGTTCTACCTGGAACTGTTACCACAATGTTGGGGGCACACAATTGTATCGGACGTCTTTTGCATGCGGGAGAATAAAATTTTTGCTTCACTTGATCTAGGAGACCCGAACCTGTTCCAGCATGACTAGTCACCTTTGCACAAAGCCAGCTTCCATGAATATATGCTTGGAATGGAAGATCTCCTGCTATAGAGCTCTAAACGCTATTGAATGCTCCTCACCTCACCTACATTAGTACCTGAGTTTACTAACACCCTTGTGTCTAAATGGATCTTCACAAACCCTAAAACATCTTCCCAGAAGGGTCAAGAGTAGAGGTTACCATAACAGCAATTGGGGACTGCATGTGGAATTGGATATCCGGAGAAAAAAATCTCATGATCAGGTGTCCACAAACCTTAGTCCATACAGTGTAGCTTCTTAAATATTAGTCATGATTTAATGTAAAAGAACGAGAGGCTTAACTGTTAAACAAAGCAGAGCCTTCTGAGAAAAATCCTTCGGCACTCTCCTCGATCATATTCTGTTAAACAGATCAACAGAGAGAAAAGTTCATGTTAAATTTAGATACGTTTTTAAACACCGGTGTAAAAAAACGTATTCATTTTATTTGTATAGTGCTTTTAACAATGGACAATGACCTAAAGCAGAATTAAATACTTACATACATTTTATTTAAAGCCATAAATGAGCCCTTATTAGTTTATTTACTTTATGTTCTGTTAAGTAGCTCTATATTGTGTGATGTTGATCCATGTTGTTTTATGGAGCATCAGGGTTCTGGAGAAACGTTGTCTCATTTCACTGTGCACTGTGTCGGCTTTATATGGTTGAAAAGACAAAAGCTTCTTGACTCTTATCCCTGATTGAGTGAGTGTTGACTGTGGCAAAGAAAATCTCCCTGTGATTGTATGAGGAAGAAACCTTGTGAGGAACCAGCCGAAGAAAGGAACCCATCCTCATCTTGAAGATCTGAATGTCCATTCATTACAGTTTCATCACTGTGGAGGTTTTTATCTGTTCCTGTCTGATGGACACTTGACTGCAAAAACTTGACTTGCAACTGATGCCCTAAACTGATTGCATCCCAAATTTATGTCAAGTTTCTGGATTTTATCCTCCACATAATATCTATTTTCAAAACAAATGTAAAATGTATGCTATATGAACAAAAATTTTGGGACACTTTACTTTTCCAGACATACAGTCTTGTCTTGGATGTCTTTGAATGCTGTAGAATTAGATTTTCCATTCAGTTGAATTAGGAAACGCAAAACTGATTCAGCATGACAATGCTACTGTGCACACAGCAAACTCCATGAGGAATGAAGATATGCTTGATTTGGAGTGGAAGATCTCCTGCTATAGAGTTCTGACCTCAATCCTATTGAACAGTTTTGCAGGGTTCCTACACATTTTTCATTTCAAAATGTCATACTTTTCCAGACTCAAACATACAGACTTTCCTGAAGATTTTTAAGACCATATTTAACATCTGAAATAATGATTTTAAAATCCAACAATAGCATGCGTTACGTTACAATATCTGATGTGTCAGAATCGTCTTTCAGTCACACGGTTGGAGGCGTTCTACTGCCATGGCAACCGCTGCCTAACACTGAACAATCAGAGCTGTTAAGATCCAGTCTAGCCCAGAACTTTTCTGCTCCTAACTCTACGATAAAACACCTTTGGCCATGTCCACACTAATACTATATGTTTTGGTTTGAAAACGTATATATTTTCCTATTGGTTTTGGCCTTTCGTCCACACAGACACCGTTTTCAGTCAACGAGAATGAAGCTTTATAAAACAATCTAAAAAAGTGGATACAATTGAAAACATCGTTTTCGAGTCGCAGTGTGGACTGTAAAAACGGAGGGAAAACGTATTTTTAGACATTGCCACAACGTTTTAAAAAGCCAAAGAATGAAATAAACGGCGTATATACAGTACACAAGCACAGAGTAATATTGTGCTTTTCTGCATACATTATAATAATATTGTGGTATCAGGTAAGAACCATTAGACCGTTTTAGGTAAGAACCATTGGACCATGAATAAACATGCTCAGGACAGGAATTAATACAAAATTGGGCATTAAATAATCATGTATATGTGTTAATGTAACCTGATCATCACAGCTGCAGCCCAGGTTGTACAAGGCCAATGAAGTGGCAGGAGGGTTCAGGGGTTTTGGTGATGTCACTTCCTCTGGCTCGGTGGGTGTGTAAGGAGGGTTTTTAAGCATGGAGTTTAGACTGCCGTGGGTGCCATTATTAGGTGCAGGAGTAAGGCCCAGGAGGTCTACACACACACACACACACACACACACACACACACACACACACACAAGAAATCATAACAGTTGTCTAGAACAATTCATCTGACCAAACTTTTTGGGTAATATATATATACACACACATATATACATACACACATACACACACGCATGCAATTTATTGCAATGGAAAAAATATGATGCTCTGCAGTTCAATATGGTACTCATTTTATTTCTTTGGCTCAGACAGACAGCAAATCAAAAATTTACTTAAGGGCCTTCTGACATCTAACACATAGCCCTTTAACAAACAGGCCTTTGTAGTGCAAAGTAATCAAACAAATAATTTTTTTTCCTGTTCTCCAAGAGGATGCAGCTCTACCTCTGCCATGTTAATTTGTATTCTATGTGCCTCTTAGGACACGCCTCCGTCGCCGTAGTGTTGCGATACCTCATAATCATTTAACAGCAGCGGTGCTGAGAGAACGGCTCAGTTTAGTGAGGAGAGAAATTTACATATTAAAATATTGTTCACAAATTATTGGTCACTTTATAAATAAAAGTATAGCACAGCTACTAATCATATATAAATAAATCATTTACCGATGCAAATATGTTTAAAACCATGCATCATGAGTTTCTTTTTTTTTGATAATTTCGTTGAAGCATGGTTGAAAAGCAATGTCTGACTTTCATTGGTTAACATTCATAGAATTTTTATTTATTATTACGTATGTCAGATTAAAGTTTTTTCTGTGACCATTGAGAGTTTGAGTTTTTCTTTCATTGACCGAAGGGTACCAACAATTTTGTCCACATGTGTGTGTGTGTATATATATATATATATATATACACATACATACATACATACATACATATACATACACATACACACAGTATATTTTATATATATCACACATACATATACACACATACACGCACACACACACACACACACACACACACACACACACACACACACACAGGTGAAGCTTCTCATTCTGTTTATCATAATTTGTCCTTAGCTGCATTGTCATATTTTCATTATTGTAGCTATAAGTTACAGGATAAGCTGAAAAACCTGAATGCAGACCAGAAGATACAGAATGTAGAAGAGTTAAAGAAGAATCTAACATTTTAGCAGACGTTTTTCACCAGAGCAAAATCACAAAGTGAAGCTGGTGTGAAAGCAGAGGAGAAATCGGAGGCACATCAGCCGGTTATTTACTGAGAGAGTTTCTGAAGAGCTGCATGATGAAGCTGTGAGACGTCTGGTGTTTGACAGGAGATATTTTTATGGAGAGCAAAATATTTTAAGTTATTTAAAGTTTAAGTTTATATATTCCTAATGGCATAAGAGCAAAGAAATCGGATTGTTTTGATTTGTTATTTTAAAGTTATTTAAAGTTTAAGTTGATTTATTCTGGAATAATATTCCTGTCTGTTTTTTATTAATATTTATGTTAAAAAAACATTTAGTTTTAGAGTGTTTAATAAATGTTTATCCTGTTCAGCCTGTGACCTAAAGCGTTCTTTGAGTTTTGGCCCGATGTGCAATTGAGTTTGACACCCCAGGTTTAGTAGTAGAAAAAAAAGAACATCTTACCGCACATTACGTTGTAAAGCTCTAAATTCTCAAACACTGGGACTTCCGTCCTGAACTTGAAGCTCGGTCCATATCCCAAAAATATGGTCTATAAAGAAGAAAATGGAGGAAAGGCAGTTTAAGGAATGGTTTCCTCTGTGATTGGATGGCCAGCTGTGTGGACTTGAACGCACTTACTTGCATGCTGCTGATTTTGTTATCGTAGCCGTGATCACCAAAGTAGCCGCAGCTGCCAGGTAACCGGTTCCTACAACATACACAGCAACATCATCTTCAGTTTTACATGCTCATATGGTTGTTTGTTATGTGATTTTCTCACACACACACACACACACACACAGATCCCCAGTACATACATGGCCACGAGCCACTTCCTTTCCATGAGCAGGTGGACATCTTCTATCCTGAGGTTGTTGGCGTAGTGCAGCCGTTTGGGCAGGTGCTGCTTCAGATAGGCTTTAAAATGCTGATTGGGCATCTTACACTGCAGGACAAAACACACACAAGGGATGTAATGCAGTGATCAGAACTATGGCTTAACACTTAGGTCTATAACTTTATCCACTTACTGTTAAATTAGCTATAAGCTCTACTGGGTCGTCTGAAAAAAGACAAAACTGGATAGGTAAATAGGGCATCTGGTGTGTGTGTGTGTGTGTGTTTCTGTATGTGTGTGTGGTGTTTCTCACATGGCACGCTTTGGTTTTTGGGACGCAGTCTCCCAGACGATCCCGGGATGAGCGTGTAATCATTAACATTGAGCCCGTATGAGCTGAGATACTCTGTACGGTCACAGTGGGCCTCCTCCATTCCTACACACACACACACACACACACACACACACACACACACACACCACACACACACACACACACTTTAGCAAGGACACATTAGAAGGACTTAATGAATGTTGTGTAGAATTGGTATACAAGTGTGTATAAGTGTGTGTAGTGTGCTGGTGTGTGTTACATAAAGCTGAACTGGTTTTATATTATATATTTTATATATCTACACTTTTTTCGTCTTCTTCCATTAGGGGTCGCCACAGTGGATCATTGATTTGCCACATGTTTTTAGGCTGGATGCCCTTCCTAACACAACCCTCCCCAATTATCTGGGCCTGGGACCGGCACTAAGAGTGGCTGGGGTTGGTTCCCTGACCGGGGATCGAACCCGGGCTGCAGTGGTGAGAGCGTCGCATCCTAACCACTAGACCACCAGGGTGTGTGCGCAGTGTTTACATGAACCTGGACCAGTGTACAAGTGTGTATAGGTGTGTGTGCAGTGTACCATTTGTGTTAAACTTTACCAGTGTATAAGTGTGTTTAAGCTGTGTTACATAAAGCTGAACCAGAGTGCATAAGTGTGCATAAGTGAATATAAGTGTGTGAAGTGTACTGATTTGTGTTAAACCTTACCAGTGTATAAGTATGTATATGCAGTGTACTGGTGTGTGTTCATTAAGCTGAATCAGTGTATACGTGTATATAAGTGTGTATGAGTGTTTATAATTGTGTTCAGTGCACTGGTGTGTGTTAGACCTTACCAGTGTTAAAGGGTATGCAATACACTGGTGTGTGTTACATAAATATAAGCCCATTTACAAGTGTGTATAAGTGTATGCAGTGTACTGGTGTGTGTTTTATGAAGCTGAACTCGGGTGTAAATCTGTAAAAAACGTGTATAAGTGTGTGCAATGTACTGGTGTGTATTAAACCTTACCAGTTTATAAGTATGTATAAGTGTGTGGCGTGTACCACGTGTGTTAAACTTTACCAGTGTTTAAGTGTGTTTCATGAAGCTGAACCGGGGTGTAAATCTGTATAAAATGTGTAAAAGTGTGTGCTCTGTACTGGTGTGTTAAACCTTACTTGTGTATAAGTGTATGCACTGCACTGGTGTGTGTTTCATGAAGCTGAACCAACGTATAAATGTGTATAAAGTGTGAATAAGTGTATGCAGTCTACAAGCGTGTGTTAAACCTTAACACACTAGTGTACAAGTGTGAACAAATGTTTTCAGTGTACTGGTGTGTTACATAACGCTGAACCAGTTTACAAGTGTGTATAAGGGTGTATAAGTGTGTGTAGTACCGTGATCGCCCACTATGATGACATTTACACAGCGATGCAGGTTCATCTGTTTCAAACCGTTCATCAACTGACCGATGATGTTATCTATTTCTCGTAGTGGGTTATCCAGCTACACATACAGACACAGGTAAATACACACATACAGAAATAAGCATATAAATAAAATCAACCATATATTTTCTGTATATAAAATAAATAAATATACCTCATTGCTGAGAGGCCCCAGTCTGTGGCCGAACGCATCAGGCTGCTCAGAGTGTACTGCGTACACATACGGCCTGAAAACACCACATCAATCAATATTCAACAATAATGTTGTGCTCTGAACTCAGGCACACTTCAACTGTGGTATTCGATTTGAGAATAAGTGGGAATTGTTCAAAACCTGGCAACCCCCCCAGGCTATATTGAGCTCTCCTTTAAAACTGCACATCACATTCAAAACCTCATGTTTCACCTTCATTTTTTGTGTTTTTTTCCTCCCGTCACAATCTCAGTCGCTATCTGTCAGCTGCTTACGTATGGCAAGGCATCACGTGTACTTTATTAGAAAATTGGGTGTGTTTTTACATTAACGTGAAAGAAAGAAAATAACCGACCTTTCATTGTCAGGCAGGTGGAGCCACCTAAGCATGGTCAGAATCCTTCTCTCCAGTGGAATCACCCTACACACACAAAACAGGGTATAAAGAAGGAGGTTTGTTCGACCTTGAAAATAAAACAGGCACTTGTCTGTGTCGACCAGCCGACGCTGACATCACACACATCTCAGCACTAAACACTATGTAATGGCTACATAATGGCATTATGGCACTGTGTCTACTGTTTAGTACACTTATGTGTGTTACACAAATACAGTGTTTTGCTAAAGTATTTAAATCCCTGTCTCATACTGTGGAATACGAATGTAAAAAAACGTTATCAATGAACTATAAATGACTAATAATCAACTGAAGACATTGGATTTACATTACATTGACGCCATTTGGCAGACGGCCTTATTACATTGATCTCATTCACACAACTGTGCAGATACATCAATAAGGGCCTTGCTTAAGGGCCCTGGAATGGCATCTTGGTGTAACTGGGATTTGAACGACCTTCAGATCCAAAAGCCAAAGACTTAGCCGCTAAGCTACCACCTGTTAGCATTATATATGCCAGAGCCACCATTCGCTGCAATTGTATTCTTTTGTATGTAATTGTATTATATAAATATATGTGATATATATATTTTGCAATTTTTGTAAAAAACAGACAATAGATTAGAACTTTGAATAGGCCATTGTAGGACATTAAGGTTTTTGTTCTAGAACCTCCTCATTGTCTTAAGTATTTCCCTAGATTTTGCTCATCCGAAGAGACTGGGAACGGAACCCCACTCTCTGAAAATAAACATGGCCTTTTGTTAGTTTATGTAAAGTGAAGTAGGACAAAGGGGTTGATCGGTTCAGCAGACAAGGATGAATAGGCTGAATGTGTGTGTGTGTGTGTGTGTGTGTGTGTTTGTGTGTGTGTTAAATTAAAAGAGGAATCTATTGTTTGAATAGATGCCTGGAGGAGACAGAAAAGCCATGTGGCTTGTTGGATCATGTGCATACGGATCACAAGTCTCTTCACATTCTGTGCCTCAAGGGAGAATAAACACCCAAAAGCAAACACACTTTTTTTTAACCAAAAAAAAAAAAAAAAAAAAAGCCTGAATAGTGATTTGAGGGTATTTCTCAAAATCAGTGACAAACTCTGACATGACAGATCAAAGATCAGTGTACTGAAAAAAGTGTGTACTTTGATATACGGTCAGTATTCGTACAGCTAATGTTTGCTTTAACCTTTAAACTCCTGTGGGTTTACAAAGCTACTGCGTTATGCAGCGGTGCAAAGAGTACCTGGAAAAGCCTGAATAGTGATTTGAGGGTATTTCTCAAAATCAGTGACAAACTCTGACATGACAGATCAAAGATCAGTGTACTGAAAAAAGTGTGTACTTTGATATACGGTCAGTATTCGTACAGCTAATGTTTGCTTTAACCTTTAAACTCCTGTGGGTTTACAAAGCTACTGCGTTATGCAGCGGTGCAAAGAGTACCTGGAAATCATACATACAAAAGCTGCAAAACGTACTCCATTTAGGGCCGTCAATAGAATTAAATATATAAAATGTAACAATTACATGAATCAGAAGGACACCGAATGGAGCTTTTGCTATGTTTCCACACGGACAGTTTTAATAGCCGGATTTGTGCGCCATTTTGGATTTTGTTGCTTGATTTAAGACTTGGCGCCAAACAAATGTTTATCGATTAAAAAAATTTGGGTGGAAGTGAAGAAAGGATGTTGTGAATAAAAATGTGTTGCGTTAAAGGTTTCAATTACTTTTATTTACTTATATTTTTTATATAAATGCTCAAAAAGATACGCGTGCTATTTGCGCGTAAAAATAAAACTAGTGCCGTTAAAATGAATTTGCTTTAACTCGTTATTAATGCGTTCATTTTTGAAAGGCCCCCATTACATAAGTTAAAAAGTCAAAAATTCTATGACTTAAGTAAAAGTATCTGATTTGAACAGTACTTGAGTATCACTAGTATTCAATCGACAAATAAAATATAAGAAAAAATAAAATCACCTCAGCAGAGTGCCAAATATAATCGGTTATGTAACCATTGTCAATTAAAATATAGAGTAAAAAAAGTACTTCTATTAAATCATAAATGTAGATGAGTAGAGAATAAAAAATTGCTTTAATCGTTGATATTCAATCAAACTAAAAAGTAACCAAAAAATTACTTAAACTACAGCAACCAAGTACATTTACTCAAATACTTTACCCCACTGGTGTATAAATGTACATAATTGTAAATGGTGTTGTGATTGTACACATTTTGTGTTGTAGTATGTAGAAGAGGAAGATTTTTTTTTAGGATTCTGTGAAAACTGCTAGCATTGTTCTGGTTTTGGCCTAGCATTGAGCTTTATGTACAAATTCTCGAACTTAATGAGAATCAAAATCATTCTTCATTACTATACATATGGACAGAGTACTATCCAGGAGTGAATCTGACAAAAATATAGTTATTTAGCAAAACTTCAGATTAGACAGGAATAAATGTAACCAAATTCAGTGCGTTTTCCAGGAATTAATTAGGGTCAAAACTTTAGGGTTTTATTTGGGATTAAATATAGCAAAAGAGAGCACATTATTCAGAAACTAATATAGCAGAATTCAAACCATCATTGATCAGAATTTAGCGTTATCAAGCACATTTTACCTCAGACAACTGATCAAGGTCATTACAGAACAATGGATGTAGATTTTCAGCATCTGGAGGTTACCTTATACAAACCAACCTACAATTATATAAATTATACACAAGAGAAGGTAAAAGTTAAAGGGCCTTGTTTAAGGGCCCAATTGTGGCAGCTTGGTGGCTTTGGATTTTAATTCACGAACTCATGAGAAAAGCTTGAACACTGAGCTACCACTATTCTATAAAATATAGTAAAAAAAACAAAAAAAACAAAAAAAAAAAAACTAAATACAAACCAACCTACAATTATATAAATTATACACAAGAGAAGGTAAAAGTTAAAGGGCCTTGTTTAAGGGCCCAATCGTGGCAGCTTGGTGGCTTTGGATTTTAATTCACGAAAAAAAAAAAAAAAAAAAAAATAAAAATTATCCAAAAACTAAGAATTATCCACAAACTTTTGTAAAATCAAAATAATCCAGAAACAAATGTACCAAGTTCAAGTGCATCATCAAGGAATTCATTTTATGCCACCAGGCACAGTCATCTAGCATTAACCAAAACACACTATTTATCCTGGGAATGAAGCACAATGACTGTAAAGGGATTTTTCTATGTTTATAATCTTGAATGGTCCAGTTTGGGTGAACCTGTGCATGTGGTAGCCTCAGAATTTTCCACCAGCAGGAGTGGAAATCTCTTGTTGAAGCTCATCCACCTAGAGTTTCAATACCTGTGTGAATATTGAGAAGCTTTTCTGCTCACCACGATTGTAAAGAACGGTTATTTCAGTTCCTTAATACCTGCTTGCAGATTTAAATAATGTAATCGGTTTTGCGCAAAGTTCTGTGTAGGAAGTTTCGGAAACCTTCCCTTTTGGTTTGAACATCTAAGCTACAATAAAATACAATGGTGTATTTGCTGCATGTTGATTTGCTCACCAAGGCCAGAAAAACGTTGCTGCCTTCACCCCTTGCTTCTCTGCTGTTATCCAGATCTGTGTGAAGAAGGATCCAGAAAACAAATGACAGAATTTGTATCACTTGCACTATACTAATCCGATCATAACATCTTATAATTACGGTCAGTACATGCGTATAAATCATCTATTTTTTTGATAGACCGAACTCACAGGTTGTCCACCCCACCAGCGATGATTGAGCTTCTCTCTCCCACGCAGATTGAAGTTCCCGTCGAAGATTGGGTCGTACATGGTGTTACACACGATGCCGTGAGACTCCGGGTAAAGCCCCTGCACCGGCACACGTACACAAAACACTCAAAACATTTTGTATGAATTTGTATTGAGGAATAAAACGTGGGAACGGTGTTTACCGTGGCAAGCGTGTAGAGGTTGGGGAAGGTCTTTGAAGGGTACATCGGTCTCATGTGAGGCGAGCGTGTCCCGCATGTTCCTGCAAAAAAGAGGCATTTAACAAAGCAAAATGTAAGAAATGTAGGACTTTCGAATGATTACATACCGAAATGACTACAGCTGCATTCAGACCTCAGATGGAACAAAGGAATTAAGGTGCTTATCCGGTACATAGGCGGGTCAAAATAGTGCATAGTTCTGAAGGTTCATCATGATATGAGCTGAGAACTCGGAGTTTTGATGCAACAACAAATAGTAATTTTTTTTACCTGTAAATACACCATCCATGAAAAAGTATGGAATACCATTTGAGACCAGAATGGCCTTTTAATACTGATATGATACTATCAATAAAATAAAAGAGCATAATTTATTGATTAGATGAAAGTCATCTGTGATTTGTGACTGAATGGACAGATTATCCTTTAACCTATGCTTCTTCGGTCAGCACTTTCTATTCCCTGTTTTTTTTTCGTGTTTAAAAGGGAAGTGCATCAATACAGGACACATCTACTCAAAGTATCTGGTATCCCCATAAGCATAGATTGACATCTTAGGGTTTTAGTTGCCATGAACACTTTTACATTAACCCTCTGTGAACATTTGATAACCTTAAACAAGTAAAATGAATGGACATTCAGTGACACTGAGATGATGGATTCCCTTTTTGAGTCTGGTTCCCCTCAAAGTTCCTTCCTCATACTAAGTTTTCAACGCCACCACGTCTCCACTGGCTCATTCATTAAAGATTTAATGCAATTCAGTTTGTTTAGCACTTTAACAATGGATATTGCCCCAAAGCAGCTTTACACAGATAAAGTATGGTATACATAGTGCCTTTTCTAATCACTGAGCCAGTGGTGACAGTGGAATAGGAAAAAAAAAAAAAAGATTTTAGTATGAGGAAGAAGCCTCAACAGAAACCAGACTAAGAAGGGAACCCATTTTTATTTTACACTTTGTTCATATTGATTAAAGCCCAAATCTTCATAGTTCTTAAGCCTATCCCACACACAAAACAAAATCCACTTTCAAACAAGTCACAAGGACTGTGGTGAGGAAAAACTCCCTGAGATGTTACGATGAAGAAACCTTGAGAGGATCCAGACATGGAACTCCTTCTCGTCTCAGGGGTGGGATAAAACTAAGATTTGCAATTATTTGTTTCAGTAAAGCTGCTTTAGAGACCATTTTGATTGTTATAAGCATTATTTGAGCATCTTAAAGAAAAACATATACTACATCCCTGACATATACGTAAAAATCTAAAGATGGTTCATACTCAGTTTATGAATGTTGGGAATGACCGATTTTCCTTTCTTAATGTAGGAGGCACGGAATCCGTCCAGGGAAATAATGAAGAGAGGAGGACGTACAAACCTGCACAGGAAAGAATACAGAGGTTATTGACCTAAAGAACAGAACAACAGAACATTTAGTGTCTCTCATTTGATGTATATATATAAAATACTTACCCTGCTGGGCATTGTGGGGTGGTAATCTCCTCACAGTCTCCATCCACCCATTGGCTGTCACCTGCAAACCAAACACACATTTTATATATTTTATATATATAAATGGAGCTATATATATATAAATAAAATACACAGACAGCAAATCATTAATTTACTTCAGTGCCTTCTGACTTATAACGCATGGCCCTTTCACACACATGCCTTCGTAGTGCAAAAAAAAAAAAAAAAAAAGAAAAATAATGAAATCAAACCAGACATTCTTTTCCTGTTCTGTTTCCAGGAAGACACAGCTCTACCTCTGCCACGTTAATCTGTATTCTATGCAACTCTCAGTACACGCCTCGGTCTCCGTAGTGTTGCGATACGTCATATTCACGTTGCAGCAGCGGTGCGGAGAGAACGTGCTCGAGAAACGGTTTAGCGACGAGAAATGTATCTACATATAAAGTATCTACGTATAAAGCATAATGTGTAATGTGTGTGTCATTTTAGTGTCTTAATCTGGCCAAAGTATTTCTGATAAATATTCTTGATCCCAGATTTTTTTTTGTGTGTGTGTGTGTGTGTGTGTGTGTATATATATATATCTAATGCCTGACCTTTACATAGAGCTTTGTAGTTGGTGCAGCAGTCCCCCTTCTCCAAACAGTCTTCTGAACACTGGCATGCATAGTCCTCATTTCTGGTTTCTCCACACCGTTCTGCAGTACATTCAAACCCTCCGGCTAATCACACACACGCACACGCACACGCACACGCACACACACACAATGCATGATTCCTAATGTTTCAGCAATTTCTATTTGGGATGTGCATGGCTTTAAATTCGTCAGCATTTTATACTCACCGGTTTTCAGGCAATGTTTATCAAAGTCAGAGCAGCAGCTGTAGTAGGTCTTACATAGATTATCGCACCTGCACAAGGGAGGCTTCGCCTCCAGGAGCTCAAAGCATCGCCCCTTACAGGAACCGGTCGTGCGTTCCCATAAAGATACTGCATCCCACAAACGCACACACACACACATATAGTTGTCAGGAAACAATTAAGGATTTACACTCATTTGCTTTTACAATCATAAACAAACAAGTCTCACTTTTAGAGATTAAGGGAATCTCTTCTTTTTCTTCTGTTGGCTGTCCGGCTTGAAACACGTAGCCCACACACACATAGGAGCCAAGCACTAACAGGAATACACAAGCAACCTGGAGCGAGAGAAGCAGACATGAATACACGTACAAACACACGTGCACACGTTAAATGACCTCCACTAAATAATGCTGGGATTTTTGCTTTTGTCCAATTTGCACATCATTAGCAATAATTCAGGAAATCAGTTCAACACAAGTGTAGGGTTTTTAAATCGGAAACACAACGACAGAATATCAGTGAGGCAACACAACACAGAGTACCGACTTCACCGAACATATAAAAAGTTTGAAAGCTAACACATGCGTCCTCAAATCACAAAACCGTGAGCTGCTAATGAAGCATGAAATATAAATGGAATATATGCTGATGAAAGCATGAATATAAAGTGCAGTATATTGCATTTATGGCATCTGGCACATGCCCTTATCCAGAGTAACAACCGAGCAGTTGACGGTTGGGCGCCTTGCTTACAGGTGAATGCTTGATTGTGCTGGGATTTGAACCTATAACCATCTGATCAGAAGTAACAGCTCAGTGGGTAAGGTGTTAAACTTTGGTTTAAGGAACAATTTAAAAGCGACCTCTGTTGCACTATGTTTGGATTTGGAGAGTTTCCTCAATCCAGCCACCAGATGTCGCCATTGTGCTCCTTATTTGTTACTAATTGTTTCCACCTGTGTTCCTGTGTGTATTTAAGTTTCTTGGATGTTGCTGTTTAAGCTAGTTCTCATGGTATGGTTCCCTGTGTCTCCAGCCTTGTCTTGTTTGGTGTAGGTTCTTGTTTTTGAGTTTTGCTGTACTACATCTGGAGAAAGACTATGTATTTGTGGGTTTTCTTTTACTCCGCATTTCAGGACCTGATTTTGTGGATAACCCTAACTCTTGTTCTGTGGATTCCATGGTTCAGAGGACCCTCAAAAAAAAAATTTTAAATTTCAGCCTGTTCGAGTGCTTAGGTTCCAGTACCTAGGTTTACACATCCCTCTATGGCAAACTGCTAGAGTTCCTGACTCTCACACAACCACCCTAAGTTTGAGACCCTGACCCGAGCAAATCCTTAAACCCTAAACTGCTCTGGTTTATGAAGAGGGGGTCTGCCAAATGCTATTAAATATAAGCCTGACAATGGAAAGCCATCATTCCTCACATTTTTCACCACGTTTATACCAAAACATATATGAAGATGAGTAAAAATGGACACCTGAATTCAGAATATAGTATTTTATCTAATGAAGTAATAATATAAACCTTTAGTCAGATCATTAATCTTTCTAGCGTAATAACATATGATTTGGTTTTCTCCTGTTGTAGCCTATTCACCTCATGGTCTAACGTTCTGTGCATTTTAAGACGCTTTTCTGTTCACCACGATTGTACAGAGTGATCCTTTCAGTTCCACTCAGACTACAGCCGCTCACTTATTAAAAAGAAATACACAATCTGGACCAAAAAAAAGAAAATCTGTGGACACCTGACTTTAAAATTGGTATAAACTGGTAGTACAACATAGCTGGAAATTATGAACCAATCAACTCATGAACTCATGGAAAAGCCAATCGAAAAAAAATCCAATCTAATCCAATGTAATCTAATCATTCACACATAAAATAATAGTGAATATCAGTAATGTTAATCTTCAGCCTAATGGACTCATGTCCTCACTTGCTTTTCTGATTACAGTGAAGTTCAGCAGTTATTCGAGATCTAGAGCATGAGTCACCATGGTCCGATTGCCCCTCGATTGACGTCCTCACTGCACAAAAGATGCAGATTTCACTGTAATTGTGAAGAATGGATTACTTCACCACATTCCCATATACACCAATCAAGCATAACATTATGACATCATACCATTAAGACCATTGAAGTGAACACCATCTCTTTATCATGGCACCTGTCAGTGTGTGGGATATTTTTAAGAAGCAAAAAATATTTGACAAGGAACAAATTGTGATGTCTAGACGACTGGGTCTAGACGTGGCCTGTAGAGTTTGATGGAACGCAATCGGAAACGCAAAGAGTCAAAGGTTCAAACGCAGTCAGGCTTCAATGTTCAAACAAACAGCACCAATGCAAACGTACCGTATTACTCATTCAAACGTACACATTGGTCCCAGTAGATTGAACTGGGTCACGTTAACACCAAGTCAACGTGATTCGATCATGTATTTTTATTATAGTGAACCGAATCCAGCTACGAGGATCAAATCCACTTTACCAGTGTATAAGCAATCAAACCGTGTTTTCATAAAAAAAATACTCTGACCACATTTTTTTGCAAATGCAGAGGGAATACAACAATCACAAAGTGAATGTGAACCATGTTATGGTCAGATAAAACATTATGGAAGCCATTTATACTTTCTACTAGTCTACTTATTCTGCCTGTTAAATGTAAATACTTAGTCTTTTATGGTTTTTGAGATATGTCCATGTTCCTTTCAAGTAAAAACACACCAAAACACACTCAAATGAAACAATGAATGACTTGAACGTTTTGTGGAGTCCAAATTTGACATTTCTGGTGCTAACAGAAGAACATATTTAAGAGGGAGAACATGAGAGAAGATGTTAGCTGACTACCTTACACCCACAATCAAACATGAAGGTAAAGGCTTAATGGTTTGGGTTGTTTTCGAGCAGAGAACTAAACCAACATAGCTACCATTCCATATTAACTCCATGGAGACTAAAAAGACTAGGACTAGACTAGTGTCATTATTTTAAAAAAGATCTTTTATATCCTTACATTGGTATTAATACACATCTTTATCATGCTAGGAACAATTTTATATTCCAAAAAGCTGTTTACAGTGTATTCGGATGAAATTTTACAGAAAAAAAAATATTTTACTGAATAAGTAAGAAGTAAACTTGAAAAAACTGATTTGTTTGAATGACAATTTCATCTGATTTATTTCCAGATGTTTTGTAAATCATTGTAGCTCATTTCAAGGATGGTGTTTTGTTATACAATGTAATGTAAAGGCAATAGTTCATTTGAAATGTATTTTCCTCTAAATTATGATCACTATTAGCAGTCAGTAGTTGTAGACGGATGATCCGCTGCAGCGACCTCTACTGGAAGCAGCCAGGAGGAGCAGAAGTTGTAATATAGATACAGAATACTTAAAAAATAAATAACTACAAATAATAATATTATATAATAATTATATAAAATGCAAATGTATTGAATTTGTAATGCCTATGTCAATATTTATGTTTTGTTGCATATTCATTGTAGCATAAAATTATAAATATTCTTGTTTGTGAAGCGGCTTGCGAAATCTCTGCTGACTCTCCTCTCACAGTGCAAAAGTCCGATCCAAAATCTGATCATCAGGGCGACATCCAGAACGCGCATGGTTTCCTCCTAAACACCTCGAGATCTCCGTCCTACACTGCGCCTCCCAGTTTATATCAAATATAAATAAATCTGATAAATAAATTAAAAAAAACGTACGCTGAGATCAGACGCTGAATCGGACACTAGTAACCGGAATTCGTTCGTCTTACCGTACCAGGTTTCCGAGCGCCATTGTTCCGGCGTGTCCGCGCTGCACTGAGGTCCGAGCCGCTTTACCGAGGTCCAGCTGACCGCGCACGCACGGGGGCGGTGCGGGGGCGCGCGCGCTGCCGGCTTGTTTACACTGGCCCACGTGCGCCCTCCTCCGCCAGCCAATGCGCGCGCAGGAACGATCGCGCGTGCTGCTCCCTGCTCCCGGACTCAGACGCACAGCACGAGTCAGCGGTTCGTTATGCGGGGGTGATGGGGACATATCTGACTTCTAAACTGCCTTCATGTGCTGATGTTTCCATGGGTTTGAAGCTGATGAATACCTTATTATTATGCACGGTTGTACCTTTAGTGTCATTGGTCGTCTGATTGGAAGCTTGCAAACGACCTCAAATCCAAGCATTACAAAGCACCCCTTATGCAACACCCCCCTCCCTATTAACTATTACCCCTGATTAGCAATCAGTGACTAATTACCACTTCCCAACAAATGACTCCTGTGCAAACCAGTCACTGGTCAGACTGTAGAGCTATTTAATGATCACCACTACCCATTGATCATCAAGTGCTAATCACTGGCTAACTAATAAAAACCAATAGTTACCACTACTCAAAAATACTAATTTCTCTGCTTACTACAAGCCGTGGTGGACGAAGTAAACAAAACATGTACTTGAGTAAAAGTAGAGCTACACAAGGTGAACTATTACTCCAGTAAAAGTGCCCTATTTTAACCTTCACTTTAATAAAAAAATTTGCATTCAAATGTACTTAAGTATCTAAAGCACTATAATTTATTATGGCTATAATCTCCAATTATAATTTTTAACGTCATAAGACTTTTGTTTAATCAACTCAGTTTATGTAAAAAGACTCAATAGTGACTCAATTACTCAAATGCTGAATGCTATTTATTAAAATAAAAAAACGTTTAACACAGTACTGTAACACATTGCATTTACTTTGTTACTGTCCACCACTGAGAACTGGTTAAATTTACCTAACAATCAAGTCACTGTTCACAATGTTTATTAACCGGAATGTTGTGTACAAGTGTTTTACAGCCTTATAACTTTTTAATACTCCCTACTTCCCAAATGAGGTAGTGGTAATCAGTTATTTCATGTTAGGATGGTAAACAGGGATTGATAGCCACTGCCTAAAGAACAATCACTGATCACCACTACTTAAGATTATTAAACATCACCAAACAACTGCTAACCGTTCCCTAACAACATAACAACCGATCACCACTATGTAATACCAAATAACTGATCAAGATTAAAGATTTTATTTGTCACAAACATAGTTATATACAGGAAACAACCTGATCGGCTGCTCAGGAAATTGTGCAGTAAATAAAGTATGAGTAAATATAAAAATATTAGAAAATCTAAAAATATTTAAGAAAATAAGAGAAAATGTGAAAGAATATATTGAATAATATTAAAGTGGTAGATACAAAGAATCGCTTGGCTCCAATTGTGATTACCATTACCTCAATCACAAATAACCAACATCTAACAGCAAAACACAGCTACTGAACAGCCAATTACTAATCACCACTATCTAACATCCAATTACTGATCACCACAATATAACATTCAATCACTGATCACCACTATTTAACATCCAATCACTGATTACCACTATCTAACATCCAATCACTGATCACCACTATCTAACATCCAATCACTGATTACCACTATCTAACATCCATTCACTAATCACCACTTTATAACATTTAATCACTGATCACCACTATCTAAAATCCAATCACTGATTACCACTATCTAACATCCAATCACTGATTACCACTATCTAACATCCATTCACCAATCACCACTTTATAACATTTAATCACTGATCACCACTATCTAAAATCCAATCACTGATTACCACTATCTAACATCCAATCACTGATCACCACAATATAACATTTAATCACTGATCACCACGATCTAAAATCCAATCACTGATTACCACTATCTAACATCCAATCACTAATCACCACTATATAACATTTAATCACTGATCACCACTATCTAACATCCAATCACTGATTACCACTATCTAACATCTAATCACTGATCACCACAATATAACATTTAATCACTGATCACCACTATCTAACATCCAATCACTAATCAGCACTATCTAACATTTAATTACTGATCACCACTATCTAACATCCAATCACTAATCACCACTATATAACATTTAATCACTGATCACCACTATCTAACATCCAATCACTAATCACCACTATCTAACATTTAATTACTGATCAACACCATCTAACATCCAATCACTAATCACCACTATCTAACATCCAATTACTGATCACCACTATCTAACATCCAATCACTAATCACCACTATCTAACATTCAATCACTGATCACCACTATCTGACATCTAATCAACTGATCACCACTATCTAACAATCAATCACTGATCACCACTATATACTGTTCAATCACTAATCACCACTATCTAACATCTAATCACTGATCAACACTATCTAACATTCAATCATTGATCACCATAATATTAAATTTAATCAGTGATCACCATTATCTGACATCCAATCACTGATCACTATTATTTAACATTCAATCACTGATCACCACTATCTAACATCTAATCACTGATCACCACTATTTAACATCTAATCACTGATCACCACTATCTAACATCCAATCACTTATCACCACTATCTAACATTCAATTACTGATCACCACTATCTAACATCCAATCACTGATCACCACTATCTAACATCTAATCACTGATCACTATTATGTAACCTCTAATCACTGGTCACCACTAAATTACATTCAATCACTGATCACCACTACCTATAGCTAAACACTGATCACCACTATCTAACATTCATTTACTGATCATCACAATATAACATTCAATCACTGATCACCACTATATAACATTTAATCACTGATCACCACTATATAACATTCAATCACTGATCACCATTATATAACATTCAATTACTGATCACCACTATCTAACATTCAATTACTGATCACCACAATATAACATTCAATCACTGATTACCACTATCTGACATCTAATCACTGATCACCACTATCTAAAATTCAATCACTGATCACCACTATCTAAAATTCAATCACTGATCACCACTATCTAAAATTCAATCAGTGATCACCACTATATAACATTCAATCACTGATCACCACAATATAACATTTAATCACTGATCACCACTATCTAACATCTAATTACTGATCACCACTATCTAACATTCGATCAATGATCACCACAATATAACATTTAATCACTGATCACCACTATCTAACATTTAATCACTGATCACTATTATCTAACATTCAATCATTGATCACCACTTTATACAATTCAATCACTGATCACCACTATCTGCCATCTAATCACTGATCACCACTATCTAACATTCAATCATTGATCACCACAATATAAAATGTAATCACTGTTCACCACTATCTAATATCTTAACACTGATCACCACTATATACCATTCAATCATTGATCACCACTATCTGCCATTTAATCACTGATCACCACTATCTAACATTCAATCATTGATCACCACAATATAAAATTTAATCACTGATCACCACTATCTGACATTCAATCACTGATCACCGTTTCCTATAGATAATCACTGATCACCACTATATAACATTCAATCACTGATCCCCACAATATACCATTCAATCACTGATCACCACTATCTAAAATTTACTTACTGAACACCACTATCTAACATTCAATCAAGGATTACCACAATATGGCAATATGGCATTGGGTATTGGTACCACAATACCCAATCACTGATCACCTGTTCTATATACCATATCACTGATCACCTGTAACAAATACCCAATCACTGTTAACCAGTACTGAAACCATATCACTGATTAACTCTAATAAATATCCAATCACTAAACACCAATACTAAATACCAAATCACTGATCACCTGTAATAAATACCCAATCACTGATCACCTGTACTAAATACCATATCACTGATCACCTGTAATAAATACCCAATAACTGATCACCAGTACTAAATACCACCAAAACTTACAAGAATCAATTTTGATTTTTTTTTTTTAAATAAACTTAAAGATTCTATAGAAATTCATATTGTTAATGTGTTGTCTGACTGTGAAGGCAGAGAAGGGAGGGTGAAGAGGGGGAAGGGTGAGTAAAATCCTGAATCGTTTAGCTCAGCATATTAACCTTGCCCTCATACTGACTGCACTCCTATGCTTGTTCCATCAATGTAGGCTTGTAAAATAGCGCATTGCACCCGGAGATATTCAGAAATTTGTTGCAATATATTTCTGATTTGGTGAAAGCAGTGAGGTCTGACATCACTGAGGGTGTGAACCAGCTCACATTCCTATTTTAAATCCAAGTCACAGGCATCAAGTTACAGTCATACATTTGTTGCAAAGTACCTTTCGCAACGGTTTCGCTTGGATACAATTGAAGTCGTTGGAACCTTTTCAGGGTCATATTACTAATAGTACCAATATGTACCATTTAGGGGCAAATCGGATACAAATATGTTTTAATTCCATGTCAGCACCAGTCTTTATTCCTAGACACAGGTACAATCACTCATGTGGCCAAAATATTGACAGGAGGCTTTAAATAGGTCTGTAATGAACAACATATGTACCAATATGTACCTTTATCAAAGGTTATAGCGGGTGTACCTTTAATAGTGTGCCCCAGTGTTAAGCTCTTGACAGGAAGATTTTGTGTCATTAAAGCAAAGTAAATGAAAAAACAAAAGATAATTTGGAGATTTAATTGCATAGTATTTTTCAACAATAGAAACAGCAGACAAAATCCAGATGCTGATTTACGATTCCAAATGCAATGAAGTGGAAGTTTCACATTTCAGTATTTTATTCAGAATACAACATATAAGACATATTAAATGTTTAAACTGGGAAAATGTATAATTTTAAAGGGAAAAAATAAGTAGATATTTTTAATTTCATAGAATCAACATGGGCCATGTTTACCACTGTGTTCTTTTTATAACAGTCTACAAACGTCTGGTGGAGTTGCTCAAGTTTAGAAATTGGAATGTTGTCACATTCTTGTCTAATACAGGCTTCTAGTTGCTTAACTGTCTCAGGTCTTCTTTGTCGCATCTTCCTCTTTATGATGCACTAAATGTTTACTATGGGTGAAAGATCTGGACTGCAGGCTGGCCATTTCAGTACCCGGATCCTTCTTCTATTTTATGTTGTAATTGATGCAGTATGTGGTCTGGCATTGTCATGTTGCAAAATGCAAGGTTTTTCCTAAAAGAGACAATGTCTGGATGGGAGCATATGTTTTTTTCTTGAACTTGGATATACCTTTCAGCATTGATGGTGCCTTTCCAGATGTGTAAACTGCCCATCCCACACGCACTCATGCAACCCCATACCATCAGAGATGCAGGCTTTTGAACTGAGCGTTGATAACAACTTGGGTTGTCCTTGTCCTCTTTAGTCCGGATGACATGACGTCCCAGTTTTCCAAAAAAGAACTTAACATTTTGATTCGTCTGACCACAGAACAGTTTTCCACTTTGCCACAGTCCCAGAGAAAACACCTGCACTTCTGGATCATGTTTAGATATGGCTTTTTTTTTTTGTTTTAGCCGGCAACGATGAATGGCTAATGGTGGATTGTGTTCACCGACAATGTTTTCTGGAAGTATTCCTGAGTCCATTACAGTAGCATTCCGGTATGTGATGCTGTCTAAGGGCCCGAAGACCACAAGCATCCAGTACGGTTTTCCGGCCTTGACCCTTATGCACAAAGAGTGTTCCAGATTCTCTGAATCTTTGGATAATATTATGCACTGTAGATTATGATAACTTCGGCATTGGGGGAATTGCTGATCCTTTGCCCATCTTGAGACATTGCCACTCTGAGAGGCTCTTTTTTTGGCCCAATCATGTTGCCAATTAAATTAATAAGTTGAAAATTGGTCCTTTAACTGTTACTTAAATGTACATTTAACTTTCCCGGCCTCTTTTTGCTACTTGTCCCAGCTTATTTAAAATGTGTAGCTCTCATGAAATCCAAAATAAGCCAATATTTGGCATGACATTTCAAAATATTTCACTTTCAACATTTGATATTTTACCTATATTCTATTGTGAATAAAATACAAGTTAATGAAATGTGTTAATTATTGCATTTCTTTTTTATTCACAATTTGTACAGTGTCTCAACTTTTTGGGAATCGGGTTTGTAAATGCCTAATGATCAATTGGTTGCCATGTCATGCAGAAATGGGGTTAACTTCATGTTTGAAGCATTGGCCTCTGTGTCAGAAGGTTCAAGTTCAAATTCCATCACCACCAAGCTACCATTATTGGGCACTTGAGCAAAGCCCCTTAACCCTCAACCACTTGGTTGTACTGAAAGTTGGATAACAGCGTTTGCCAAATGCTATATGTAAATGAAACACTCCCTGAGGTGACATGATCATTAAACCTTCCTAAGTCTATCTCTTTGACATTCCCTAACAATTTTATGTTGATAGTGTAAACCATGAGATTCAGAAAATAGGATAACAAATCAAATGTATTATCTATACAGGCATGAGCAAGTGTATTAAAATGAAAGGTGTTGATTTGTGTATCTTTGCTCTGTTTACTCTTGGCTCCCCGTGGACCTTTTCCAGTAAACACTGGGTATACAAAAACCTCAAAACCCCTCCCACCACAACACACACACATAAAAACTACTCTGGATTTCTCTGGTTTTAGTTGTAATAAACACAAAGAAAAAAGAAGCTTACAATAATTCACCTTTGCAGGGGGGATTTAAAAATAAAAGATACTAATATACAAAAGAAAACTACAAATTACTGATTTCTACAGACAACAATTATACAGACCCAGGAACTACACTATACGGACATAGTGCATTGAGACACCCGACTTCTCCAGCAATATGTGGTTCATCCCCAAAGTGTTACCACAAACTTGGAGGCACATAATTGTATGAGATGCCTCTGCGTACTGTAGAAAGAAATGTCCCCTCATTTGAACTCCCAAACCTGTTTCAGTGTGACAACACCCCTGTGCACAAAGCCAGATCCATACTGATATGCTTTACATGGGTTGGAATGGAACATCTTGAGAGCTCTGACCTCAACCCTAATGAACACCTGTGGGATGAATCGGAACGCTGATTCCACTCTAGATCTCCATCGGCAAACTCAGAACACACTCCAAAATCTAGCGAAGCATCTTTTCAGGAGGGTGGAGGATATTATAACAGCAAAAAGGAACTAAACATGGAAAGTGATCAAATGTTATGGTCAGGTATTTTCCAACTCCATGTAGTCTATGTTGTTATACACTGGGAACAGTGAGAGTGATTTTAATTGTTTTTAGCGAAAGCAGCAAAACTAGAGATAAGTGCAGAAGGTCCAAGTGGAAGTAAAGCATCTGGATTAGTAAATCTGGCAGGTTCAGAGGGTGAGATGGGAATTTAGCAGCAGGTGGAGTATCAGTATAACCAAGCATCCTATATGTTAGAAAAACCTGATGTAGAAGTGGTATCTCATTGGTTAGGATGTTGGACTTTTGTTCAAAAGGAGTTCAAATTCCAGCTTCACACACCAAGCTGCCAATGTTGGGCCCTTGAGCAAGGCCCTTAACCCTCATTTGTTCAGTTGTATAGATTATATTATTGTAAGTTGCTCTGAATAAGGGCATCTGCTAATGTCATGTAGGATGTGTAGTAAAAATCTAAGTGATCCTATTTGGACAAAACCAGAAGTTCTATTTGAAAAATAGAAAACTTTCTGATTGAGTTATTTTTTTCTTTTCATCTTTTTTTTTATCGGCCTTCACTTTTTTTTTTTCACATACTGTACTTATATTAGCTTAATTCAAAGAAGCAGGTTAACACGATTTCGATGAAGTGGTTCTCCTCTTATTGACCAGTCAAGCTTACCACTCGAGTTCCTGCTGAAACCCGAGCTCGAACACACAGCCTTTATTTGAGCTCGAGAAGATTTGAGACTTTGGGTGAACTTTGACCAGAGATGAGCAAACACAGTTGGACAAAAAAGTGCAGAGGAGGCGCATTTCTCACACATAAAACAAAAAAAAAAGCCACAAACGTCTCCCGAGAGTTGTGTGGGAGCGCCTTGCGGACAAACAGACAAGTCGATGTGGACACAGTTTTCTCACACACACATACACACACACACACACACACACACACACACACACACACACACACACACACACACACACCGCTCCAAGTCTGCACAGATGTTACATGGACATACATCTATTATTCATTAATGTGGCTGTGTAAATTGTATAGTAAACACACAACCACACTCACACAGCTCCAAGTCTACACAAATGTCACATGGTTTTACATGGATTATCCATTTACGTGGTACTGTGAATTACACACACACACACACACACACACACATACACCTACACACACACACACACACACACACACACATACACACACACACACACACACACACACACACACACACACACACACACACACACACTTATCAAGCTATTATCAGCCCTGAACATGGCTACATCAGAGGAAAAGAAATGCAGCACGATGGTGCTACAAAGTGTCTTTCAAACATATTTGTGAGGATCTGGCAGTCCTCAGTTCTCTGACCATGTAGATCAATACAGTGTTGAAACAGGCATTGGGGAAACTTTTTGCAGTACACAAGCAAATAGCTGGGGGCGTTTAAAGATTTGGAACGTTCTCTATATTCTAAGTAAGGAATTATTTTGAATTTACAATTAACCATTGCATTGCATTGCATTTTCCCTCACCAGGATTAGGTTGTTTTTTTTTTTGTTTGTTTGTTTTTGGTCCTAATAATGTCATGTGACCAAAAAGGAGTAACACTACTCCTCTGTCATGACCGTCGATTAAAGAAAAACTTGCAAAATGGTGCAAAGGTTTGACATTTAAGACCCAAATGAAATTTCCTCACACAAATACATCATTATAGTAATTGCTGGTAAAAAAAAAAAAAATAAATAAATAAAAAAGAACTTACCTGCTGAAAATATGTGCAATACCAGTTTTTATTTAATTTTTTAAATATTTTTCTGTGCAACAATAATTTTTTACATTTTTTTTTCGTAAATCTTTTCTTTTTTATTTTATTTTATTTTAGTGTATTTTATTTGTCTTTTATGTGCAACTGGAATCTTCTGTCATCAAAACAAATTCCTTTTAAGCTCTCAAAAAAGCTCTTTCTGATTCTGACCAATTAGATTTAACTTCATATCATAAAAAAAAGCAATCCAAAAATACCTGCTGAAAATATGTGCAATACCAGTTTTTATTTAATTTTTTAAATTTTTTTCTGTGCAACAATAATTTTTTACATTTTTTTTCGTAAATCTTTTCTTTTTTATTTTATTTTAGTTTAGTGTATTTTATTTGTCTTTTATGTGCAACTGAAATCTTCTGTCATCAAAACAAATTCCTTTTAAGCTCTCAAAAAAGCTCTTTCTGATTCTGACCAATTAGATTTA
>MU551588.1:623280-660418 GCA_024362625.1 Silurus asotus
TGTGTGTGTGTGTGTGTGTGTGTGTGTGTGTGTGTGTGTGTGTGTGTGTGTGTGTATATATATATATCCAAAAAATCTTATTAGCATAAAAGCCTTAAGACATTTATTAGTTATTTTGAAGACATTATTAATATTGTGGTAAACCCAAGTCCAATCTAGCTAATGGTTAAAGATTTTTTTTTTTTCATGTATTTGCACTGCTTCCTGTCACTAGCGATAAACCTTAACCCCTGAGTCACCACTGCATGGGTTAACAATGGACGTGTGACTTCATTTAGGTAATTCACCATGGATTTTTTTTGGGTCAAGCAACATAGCCCGAGGCTATTTCACTTGACTTGTTCTAGAGGTTACTTTTGTCCAACCTATTGTTGATAAACCTTGGACCTGGAACTGGAAAAGACTTGAAACTAGACCTGGAAAAATCTTTATTGGAAACAGAGACTACGGTTTCTCACAGATTTTCATTAGAAACAAGGTCACCATGGTGCACAAACATTTTTATAGGGACATTTCTAAAGTATTATAAAGTAAGGACATTATGTATCCTGAAACCCACCATTTCCCTCTCATAATCTTTGCAATACATAAAAAAATTCTACCAAACTGATTCTGCATATCATATCAGCTGAAATATATATAATTTTATTATTAAGATTAAAACAAGTTAAAAGGGAGTAAGACCAGGAACATTGGAGGTGGGTTTAAACTGTTCTATCAGGGTGTGGATGGAAAGAGAAAGGGTGTAGGGGTGATCCTGAAGAAAACGTTTAGTAAGAGTAAGAGTGTAGTGGAGGTGAAGCTGGAAGTTGAAGGGGTGATGATAAATCTAATCAGTGCTTATGCTCCATAAGTGGGTTGTGAGTTGAAGGAGAAGAAAAAATTCTGGAGTGAGTTAGATGAAGTGGTAGAAGATATACCTAGGAATGAAAGATTGGTGATTGGGGCAGACTTTAATGGGCATGTTGGTGAAGAGAACAGAGGTGATAAGGAGGTGATGGGTAGGTATGGCCTTAAGGAGAGGAATGTGGAAGAGCAGATGCTGGTAGATGTTGCTAAAAGGATGGAAATGGCAGTGGTGAAAACTTATTTTAAGCAGAAGGAGGATCATATGTTGAAGTATCATTGTGGAAGAAGGTGCACACAGGTGGACTATGTTCTATGTAGGAGATGCAAACTTAAGGAGTTTGGAGACTGTAAGGTGTTGGCAAAGGACAGTGTAGCTGTCAGGCAAAAGAACAAGGAGATGCGGCAGCAGGTAAAGAGAGATGTGGCGAAAGCCAAGGAAAATGCATATGAGGAGCTGTAGGAGAAGTTGGACACTAAGGAAGGAGAAAAGTATTTGTAGTGATTGGCCAGGCAGAGTGACCGAGCTGGGAAGAACGTGCTGCAAGTTAGAGCAATTAAAAGATGGAGATGGAAATGTGTTGACTAGTGAGGAGAGTGTGTTGAGAAGATGGAAGGAGTATTTTGAGCAGCTGATGAACGAGGAAAATTAGAGAAAAAGGATGGTTGGATGGTGTGGAGATGGTGAAGCAAAAAAGTGGATAGGATTAGTAAGGAGGAAGTGAGAGCAGTGATTAAAAGGATGAAGAATGGAAAGTCAGCTGGACCAGATGAAGCATGGAGATGTTTAGGGGAGATGCAGTGAAGTTTTTAACACGATAGTTTAAAAAGATTTTGAAAGGGGAGAGAAGGTAAAGCTGAAAGGTAAAACTGAAAGAAGACAGATTGAGATTAAAAGATGAGTTCCATGTGGCAACATGATTCTTAATGTTAAATGCAGTTCTAATTTTGACCAGTAGGTGCAGGAACAACTTTATGGAGATTGAAGAAACACTAGAAAACAGTTTATTTGTCAAATAGAACCTTTTATTTATTTTTTTATCATGTAATTAGTATTTCCAAGGGAATTTAAATCTAAGTAGTAAAATGTAAATGAGAACATTATTATCAACACCTGTTGAAAAGCTTATTTTTATACCGTATATACAAACAGTATGATACAGTGGATCCGTCCATCTGCTCATATTTTCATAATGAACATACTCCTAACACACTTTCGTTTGTCTTCATAATAATGCAGTTTTCAACGCAATCAATCTTGTGTCACCCAGAAGAGGGCCAGCTCCCATTTGAGTCTTGGTTTCTCCTTAAAGATTTCCTCATCAAATAGTCCGAAAGTTTTTTTTACCCACTGCTGAATTTTATAAGCACATTATTCCACATTCCTTTGATGTCTTACTCTGAGTTAGACTCGAAGACCTCAAAGTGAAGGAAAAGTGAGTGATGGAATTTATGGGGTGTCATTCCTACTCTGTCATGGCTGTGACCTGGCACTCAGAGTGATCTCGAACTATGCATTCCTCTACTCAGCTCTCTGCCTGTTCAGGCACATCTAGCATGGGTGACAGACAGAGAGGGAGGGCAAACAGAAAAGAGAGAAAGAGAGAGATTTGTTATTAGCCTGCAGCTTCACAGGGCTGAAGTTGCAGTATACAAACCTTTTGGGCAGGCATTCCTGTGATTCACAAGACGCCCATACTGTACCATGCCAAGTTTTTGGAGGGAATCTTTATATAAATTCATTGTAAATACCAAAATGCCTCAGTACTGACATTCAAACTACTACATTTAAGACACCAACATCTTCTGACCTTGAAATTACTGTATAATAGTCTCTTTTTGATTAATTTAGATAAAGCCTTCTAAAGTTCTAAATAGTTTTTCCACCAAAAATATTATTGTTTTGGTTCCTTGTACCCTGATTCATCCTAATGCTCTTCTCGTGCTCTTATCTTCCTGCTTGCTTCATCTGGAGCTTTCTGCTCTTGTGATTCACCACCTGTACTTGCAGATAATCTCACAAGGATACCACAAAGCAGCAACTAAAGTCTGTATTAGACAGGTTGCATAACATTGCTTTGCTTGCAAGGGTACAGATAAGCAAAAAATTATTAAAAAATGTGAGCTGTTTGATTGTTACCCCTATTTGCTTGTGGGTGTAATAATAATTGTAATTATTATACTATATATATATGTTTTAAAGCTGTCAAAAGTAATGCGTTAACGCAAATAAATCTTAACAGCACAAATTTTATCTGCCAAATCTCAAATTAGCACCAAAATTCGCCAGGGTGCACACATCCGGCAATTAAAACCGTCTGTGTGGAAACATCGAAAAAGTTCAGTTTGGTATTCTGATAATTAAAAATTAATTTGAAACACCACAATTACTTTAAAACATTTACAATAATATTTTGTCTTTATGTTCTATGTTGAGTTTGGTTTTTACTAATAATAAACACATCTGCATAAAGTATCAATACAAATTTGAAATGTATTAATTTAAGGTACATTAAAAACAGATACAAATGTGCAACTAAGTTGCAATCAATTGTGAGTTAACTAAAGACATGCGATTATTATCGATGAAAAATTGTAAACTATTATTACTATTAAAATTATCATAAACCCAAAAGCTTATTTTCAGCAGCTCAACCAGTTAAGTTTATAACCACAACAAAAAATGTAGTTGAGTAAAAAAAAGATATTTGACTTTGAAATGGAGTGTAAATAGAGTCCAAATGGAAATACTTCAGTAAACTATAGATACGTGAAACAGGTTTGGGTGTACAAATACCTACTACTTGGGTGTACAAATACTACTACTATATATAATTAAGCCCAGTTGGGCCCTTAAACAAGGCCCTTAACCCTCTGTGCACTAGGGGCACCATATCATGACCAACCCTGCGCTTTGACCCCAGCTTCTAAGCAGGCTGGGATATGCGAAGAACAAATTTTACTGTTTTGTAATGTATATGTGACAAATAAAGGCTATATATATATATATATATATACATACATACATACATACATACATACATACATACATACAAAATATGTGATTGATGAGTTGCCGATGGCTGGTCATGGGCTGCAGGTGTGTGAGGGCCTGAAGGCAAAATTCTGGCACGTGTCAAACTGTCACTCAGTCACTAATATTGCATAAGCAAAATAAATAAAAAGGCAACTATTTATCGGTAATGAAAATGAATACATTAATCAGAACGGAAAAAGCATTAATCAGCCTCACACCATTCCATCTTAAATTAAAATTTAATTAAATATTCTTCATTTATAATTAAAATATAAACAAATAAAAAGTATAAAAGTGGGACCACCAATAATATATTCCTGTCTTATTGCTGAATTATTAAACAGGTTTTTTATTAGTCTTTTTATATGTCTGCAATCACAAATGTAGTAATTACTGATGCACATTCATAATCTAATTAATGCTTTTTCACATGCATATTTTAACATCTGAGAACAATTATTAAAAATTATATTCATTCATTTATTCATTTGTTCTTTTCCAGTAGATGCTTTGCCTGGTCAGGATCCAGATCCTATCCTGGGAACAAATGTAATGTAAGCACCATCAGTCTGGCACATGGCATCACCATGCTCATCTACATTCACACCTAGAGATCCCCATTCCAACCATAGATATTTTTGGGAGGTAAATCCATGGAGAATGTGCACAGACTCTATACAGACATTGACCCAAGATCAAACCACGGACTGAAGTCCGAACTCAAGCTAAGGTTTATTGTAGCAAAGGTAAGCGTTGACCAGAGATGCTCAAAGTCGGGCTTTCAGGACAATTTTGGCCCATGGAGACCTTTAATCTGGCCCACAATGCTATAAAGGAGATAAAGGAAAAAACCAATGCCATTGTCACAGGTCTTTATTTCTAATTAAACATTTACCCTAATATTTATATTGATATATAAATATATCAATACATTTGACTTTTTCGAGTTATACGCACAACATGCTTCAGGAAACCCAAACAACAGGTAATTATGGAAAGATCAAGGCAGTGGCACACCAGCAAGAGTTTTGGATAAATACATTATTTATAATCATTATGAAGCAAAATGTTCTCCAGCTTTCTAAAAGTGCAGTGGGAAAAATGTTTGGGTACCTCTGCCTCAGTTCTCAGTCAATATAGAACCTCTCATTCAGGAGATATTTGGTGCTTGTAGTTTATCTCTGAAGTAATAGAAGTTTAACCACATCAGATTAGTGTATTCGTTTGTTTAGGATCTTAAAAAGACTTGTTTATGTGGGTTTCCGGCACATTAGGACATTTTAAATAAGCTCTGAAGGGCTTTATCTCATTGACTTTATCTTTGGGGTTTTCACACACAGTAGGACCTGGAGTTTACCAAAAATGGCCTGAAGGACACAATAACATCCAGTGAATGGCAGTTATGCATGCAGAACACCCTTGTTGATGAAAAAGGTCAAAGGAGGTCAGAGGAGATTTGGCAGACTGGTTCAATGCCCTTTGTCATGTGGGGGAGAAAACTGAAATCCCTCATCAGCTATAAAGCACTGACACTGAATACTCCTTCCAAAAATACTATATGCTTCTGCCTTCTTACACTAAACATCACACCGATTTTTTTGATGTTTATGTCAAGCATCCACTGTACATCCCTGGGGAACACAATGAAGGATGTTATTAACGAAATGATAACATTAAAAAGAATTAACAAAAACCTGGGTTTAGTAGATTTATAGATATACCAAATAAAGGTTCTTCTATGGCATCACTTTGCAAAAAAGTTTATTCTATGGCATCGTTTACCAAGAAACGTTTCTTCTATGGCATCGATTTCCAAAAAAGGTTCTTCTATGGCATCATTTTGCAATAAAGGTTCTTCTATGGCATTGCTTTCCAAAAAAAGGTTCTTCTATGACATCTTTAACCAAATAAAGGTTCTTCTATGGCATCGCTTACCAAAAAACGTTTCTTCTATGACATCTCTTTTCAAATTAAGGTTCTTCTATGGCATTAGTTTGCAAAAAAGGTTCTTCTATGGCATCACTTTGTAAAAAAGGTTCTTCTATGGCACCGATTACCAAGAAATGCTTCTTCTATGACATCTCTTACCAAATAAAGGTTCTTTTATGTCATCGCTTTCCAAAAAAGGGTCTTTTGGCATTGCTTTGCAATAAAGGTTCTTCTATGGCATCGCTTTCCAAAAATGGTTCTTATATGGCATCACTTACCAAGAAACGTTTCTTTTATGACATCGCTTTCCAAAAAAGGTTCTTTTATGGCATCGCTTTGCAATAAAGGTTCTTCTATGGCATTGCTTACCAAGAAACGTTTCTTCTATGACATCTCTTAGCAAATAAAGGTTCTTCTGTGGCATCATTTATAAAAAAGGTTCTTCTACGGCATCCCCCTTCTTGGTTCTTTCTGACATCTTTATTTTGTAAGAGAGCAGTTTGTGAAGATGGTTGGGCATGCACAAACTTTTGACTTCAGCCAAGGGACATGTTCTGCAGTTGCATGGGAAAAAAAGAATACATTTCGTGTAAGCTGAAGAAAACTGATAGAGGAGTAATGAAATTAAATATAATGAAATAGAGAACCTTTGATGTTCACTTGTGAAGAAACAGGAGAAGCTGAAGACCTGCCCAGGAATCTCACCTTGTGCGCTCAAGGGGTCCATAACTCACTTCGCCCCCTTGAATATACCGATCGCCTACGGGATCCGCGCGCGTGCGTGCTCGCGCGCGTGTGTGTGTGTGTGTGTGTGCCCGCGTGTGTGTGTGCGCGAGCCCCTTTCCTCGTCACGCGAGATTAAGCGAGGTGAAGGAATGAATAGCTGGAGGGACGGACGGCTGAGCGATCTTGCTCGAGCGACGCGCGCGCGCTCCAACGCCAACACCCACACCTTTAACACCGCGCGCGAACTGAGAACGAGGGCGCGAGCACCGGACGCGCGAGGGCTTCCGAGGAGCGACAGTTACTTTTTAAAATCTTTTTAAATCTGTGGGAGTCTACTGACAGTTACACCGTGACCCAACCGTCACTTCTCCAACAGGGGTAAGTTATTACTTATTATTAAGTCATAGTTTACATTTGTTCGCTTTAAAAAAATAATAATAATGTTAATAATAATAAAAATGTGTGTCTATTTGATAGCATTTGATATTGATAGCTGTTTGATAAGGTATCTTTTCAGCTTTTAGTGTTGTTAGCATGAATAACTATTTATTTATTATTGTATTTATTTCCTTTATTTGTTGGTGTATTTTATTTATTTCAGACATAATACTTACTTTCAAGGCAAATTTTCTACACCCAGACTTTTTATTAGTTAATAACCAGTCAATGCCCTAATCACATAAAAAAAAAAAAAAAATATATATATATAAAAAATGTGTGTAAAAAAAATTATTTTGCAAAAATATTTTTCTAAAATACCAGTGATCATTTTTATTTGATAAATTAATAAAATAAAAAGTAAAAATGAACAGAAGAGAAATCCAAATCAAATCAAATATTTTCTGTGGCCACCCTTTGCTTGCAAAACATCATCGATTCTTCTAGGTATACTTACACTGTTTTTGAAGGAACAGCAAACATCTTGGAGAATTGGATGCCTCAAATATTTCTGCCTCTTCATGTATTCTAAAACTCGATGATGTTGAGATCAGGGTGCTAAAACTATTACTTCCAGGACTCTTTGTTCTTCTCAATTCTGGAGATTGTTCTTAATGACATTGGCTGTATGTTTGGAGATGTCCCGCTGCAGAATACATTTGGGGCCAATCAGATGCCTCCTTGATGCTATTGCATGTTGGATAAATATCGTCCTCGTCCTGTATTTGTCCAACTCCATTTGCCTCAAACTTGCAGAAAACCATTTGTTGCATAAGGATGCTCGTTATCACCTGATACCATTTTTCTGCACCTCAGTCGCTATTCTTTCTTCCATACTTGAGTCATTTAGTCTTGTTTCCATATCAGGGGTATGACTTTTGGGTCACAATTCTTCTGACCACTTCTAGCCAGACATCTCCAGACAGTAAATGGTTGTACCTGGACTCCACTGGCCAGTTGTTTGCTGATGGCACTGCTTTGACCGCTTCGGATGTCAAAGAGAAGTAAGCATGATGTGTCTTCCATCTGCTGCATTAAGTTTCATTGGCCAACCACTGATTCTACAGTCCTCAGCATTGCCTATTTCTTGAACAGCACATCTTGAAACTTCAGTCTGGTTTGAAATCTTTGCCTATGAGAGCCCTTCTGATGCAGTAACACTACCTTGTGTCTTGTTGCTGTGCTCAGTTTTGCCATGGTCTTCCACAACCTCACCTCAGTAGCAGAGTTTGGTTGTTTCTCACCCAGTGTGAAGCCTCCTACACAGCTGTTCCTTTTCAGTTAATGACTGGGTTTCAACCTACTTCTGAAACTGAAGATCATTAGCACCTGCTTGGAGTAACACTGAGGCAAATCTTAATCAATTTGATCCTACAAAATCCCTGACATTGTTCAAATGACCAAAGTGTGCAGAAGGAAGAACCTGAAAGCCAAAGCGTGCTCACACCAAATACTGATTTGATTTTGATGCTGTTCATTTTCTTTTCATTTTCTTTCACACTTTAATTAGCACTTTTATTTTTAAAAGCATAGTCACTTCACAGCATTTTTTCCCACAACTCCCTCAAATGGTTGCACAGTACAGTATGTGTCTGTATAGTGTTTATTAATACACCGATCAGGCACGACATTATGACGTTATAACCCTCATTATGACAAGTGAAGTGATTAACACTGATTATCTCTTCATCATGGCACCTGTTAGTGGGTGGGATATATTAGGCATCAAGTGAACATTTTGTCCTTAAAGTTGATGTGCTCGAAGCAGGAAAAATGTGCAAGCATTAGAATTTGAGGGAGTACGACAAGGACCAAATTGTGATGGGTCAGATCATCTTCAAAACTGCAGCTCTTGTGCCGTGTTCCTGGTCTGCACTGGTCCGTATGTATCAAACGTGGTCCAAGAAAGAAACAGTGGTGAACCGGAGACGGCCACATTGATGGAGGCGGGAAGTGCAGGCTGGACCGTGTGGTCCGATCTAACAGAAGAGCTCCTGTAGCTCAAACTGCTGAAGAGGATAATGCTGTTAATGTTCCACTGGTCAGGACTGTTTGGACAGCAAAAGGGAACCAACACAATATTAGGGACACTATATATATTTATCACATTGATTAGCATCGTTCCTCTTTAGTTGCTACCTTGCCATGTCATGCTGGGTTTATGATACTAGTTGATTAATTGTTTGGAAACCATCTAAGTATATTAGAAAATTATTGTGAGGTACGAACAAAAAATGTTAACTCTGTGAATGGGGTTAAAACAGTTATAAACTGGAGTAATGTAGCTGAGGTTGATGAACTGTCAACGCGGTTCCAGTGAAGGCTACACCCACACTGTGTTTACAACCAAATACAGATACAGATTATGGATATTTCAAGCACAAAACAGGTAGAGATTATTGCAGTGTGTCACATCCCTATTATATACTTTACATCAAAGGTAAAAAAATTATCATTGGACTGCTGTACATCTAAAACTTTACTAAAAGATATGCACATAGTCCACCTTTCCAGCTTTAAGAGAATTTAATCAAAACATGAACTCCTATTGCTATGCCACTGAGAGTGCACTGGATTATAAAACAATACTCTGGAACCATATTATCCATTGCATGTCTTCTGGATTTTAGCTCTTGCTCCACACTAGCTGGGAGGATGCAGGTGAGGGGAATCAGGGCATTAAGTCCACTTCTTATGCTGGCACTAACATCACTTCTCCCCAGACCAACACATGGACAAGGTAAAATCTCTTTCTCTATCTCTATTTCTGTCTATCTGTCTATCTCCAACTGTCTCTTTCCACTCCTCCCACCTTCACCCTTCACACACACATACAAAGACAGTGACACACACACACACACACACACACACACACACACACACACACACACACACACACACACACCCCGACATGTTTTGAACAGCTTGCAAAATCAAACATCTTGCATTCTTTTGCATTGTCTGGTTGTGCATCCAATAATTAGTGAAGCTTGAGCTTTGAGGTTCTCTTAATTGTACCACCTGTTTTTATCTGGAAAAGATAAGGAAATGAGATAAAAAAAAAAAAAAAAAAAAACAACAACTTGATCTTTATGAAGTGTATCATGCACAATCAGTAACCCCTGATCTAAAAAAAAAAAAAAACAACAACTTGATCTTTATGAAGTGTATCATGCACAATCAGTAACCCCTGATCTTTCTAAGACCATTAAAAAATTCAATCTTTCAAGCTGGAAATTTCCCAGAAGACGTCTATTATGCACAACAAAGCAACATAGCAAATGCTTTGGATTCAAACAAACTCTTTCATATCACTTTATGTCTATGCCTCATACACATGCCTATATTGTTTTTATATTTATTATACTTATTGATCATTATCATTTGACTTAAGCTTGTTCCAACAGAAAAAAATGTGATGAGTTGATTGTATTTAACCTAATCCTTTATTCCCCCTTATTTTTTTGACTTGCTTTTATAGTTCTCTGGTTCGATGCAGGAATTGAGTAGATCATAAAGGGCACAATGGCTCAGAGTAGTAGTGTTTAGTCTTTTGTGTAGAACAGAGTGTATAGGTTTTAAACAGTACGTTGTATACATGTTTTTTTTTTTTTTTTTACTGTTGAGGATATAAGTGCTCAAACACTGAGGTTTATGTTAGAGGCTAGTACAAAGCAGAAAGAAAGAAACATTCATGACAGGACTTGTTTGATCCTTAAGGTCTTTTTGAGTGATGTGCAGAAGTATATGTAGCTTATAGAATAATGATGATATTTTTAAAAAATTACTTGAGTAAGCTACTATAATTTCCTCGCCTTTCTATTTTTTTTCGGCCTCTCAAAGTTAGAAAAACTTTTATTTTTAGAAACCATTTATAAAAGTCAACAAAATGTATTTGCCAATGTAAAGTTATATGGACAATTACACGTGTAAAATATTAATATTAAACCAAAAATGTAATAAAATTAGCACATCGATGTACAGTAAACATCTGCCTGGTGTATGATTTACATCTGTTTATTAACTGTAATCACTTGCTCTGCGGATGGGGGCCGAGTTATCCTGGCTACAACAACGACTTTTCAGTCTAAAAATGCTTCATCAGAGGATACAGGTGATCATTCTGATATATTTCATATTGTGCTGGAGTGACACTTTACTCTAAAAGCTTATTATATATATATATATATTGTACTCGCTATTTGACACTATTACATTGTTCAAACATTTTAAATTAAGCAACCATTATGTGTCACTCTGCGGCATCACAGATACTTTCATAGCAGAACCTTTTAAATTTTACACATTTTAAACACCATATGAGTGTTTTGCATGGTCTAATTTAAAAGGTATCATTTGAAATAGTGTTCATGCAGAGAACCGTCTCGTCTGGATCGCGTCCAGCGACAGGTTACGATCTGCCTCTGACTAAGAAAACAGCGGCAAACATTTTCATCCCCAAACCTTCACTCCTCATTCACCTGCCCTATTGGCATATTGCTAGTCGACCCTTATCTTCCTGTAAAGAGATACTAAAATACAGCATGGCTACAGTTCTAATTAAATAGGAAATTATCATTCTAAATTATTAAGTCCTGCACAGTCATGCTGACTGGATGCCTCAAGCGATTCATTTATTATTGCCCGCGATAGCATTTTTGACTGTGAAGCCACAGGCAGGAAACGTTGAAACTAGCACCAGCAGAGATTTCTCAATGAAAAGAATGCTTCACTGAAATATGCAATGATACAAATATTATTTTTGCACAGATTCTTTGGCAATTAAGCACATTTTAAACCATTAAAACGTTCTGTCTCTCGTTAATTCCTCGTTCTGACACCCCGGTATATGGAGTTCGAACCGCCTGGATTAATATGGCAGCCCATAACAAAAATTGGTTTGACATTCATGTGTGGTTGGTTACTGATGGAAAATAATTAATGCCGGTTTCGAATTGACCGAAGCATTTGGAGCCAACAGTCACATCTGTCATCCGAACAGCGCTCTCATCCACTCTTCGATAGCAAGACGTGCCTCATATTTTATACAATAACTGTTGTTCTTGACTTTTAAACATTTCCTGTAAAGCTTCTCTGTCGGTTCACATTTTACAGTTCACAGCTACAAAATAACTTCTTTGATTTCCTGTTGGATTAGAGACTCTAAGCACGGAAGTCACACCTGAGAATACAGTTTTCACACAACATCTTTATGGATGGACATTCTGGATTTATGGCAGTGGAACTCACCTCATTTCCAGTATTGTCAACAAAGTTATGATGCAGGAGAGGTCATTTTTCACAAGCTGTTCCACCTCTTTGGACTTTCTTTCGACTTGTGTTCTAAAAACAGACGCTTGTAATGGAAATGTATCTTTCTGTATGGTGACACAAAAGTTCAGGGAGATGTTTGATTCAGCAAATGTGTGAGCAAAATCTAATTATTAGGATGTATAGGAAAGAAAAAGCCAAATGGCAATTTTAAAAAGTTTTTATATGGGAATTGCATCGAATTCTGACCTCAATTGACCACAATTTATACAGAGGTTTTAAAGACGCATACATTAAAAAAAAAGTGTTCATTTGCTATTCAAACAAGGTTATTATAAGCCTGTGTCATCTCAAATAGATTATAATACATTATACATTGTACATTATATCAAGCTGTTATAGCCAAGTAGTTAGGACATCATTTATACATTTACCATTAATGTAAACATTTATGCATTTGGCAGACTCTCTCACCCCAGACAACCTACAATAATTTTATGCACAGCTGAGCATTTGTGTAATAATGGTCTTGATTAGGGGTCCACCAGTCGGAGCTTAGAGGTGCTGGGATTTGCCCTGGGATTAATATTGGTGAGCTACGACTTCTAAAAAGTCTAACATTTAAACATTTAAATTTTAGGCCTTAAAAAGTCTTAAATTCTATGTTGTAGGCCCTAAATAATTAATTACCGGTTTAATTTTCTGATGACCATGTAACAGTACCTATAATGCTCACTGAGATGCTCCCACAGGACTTGTTTTTGTTTGTTTGTTTCTGCGGTGTTGCAGTTCTTTCTTCCGCTAGTCCAAATATAATTACAACTACAAATGAGACTAACATGTAACAGCCAATCAGTTCTTACTGGTTTTAAAAAGATCTTAAAAAGTCTTAAATTTGACTTTGTAAACCTGCAGAAACCCTGCATATAACTGTGTCTAAAAGGCTCACATACGGATGAATATGCTTAACACATTACCCACTGGCTAGCATACCAAACATAGCAGGAATTTCCACCACATTGTCCAAAAGCAGTTTTGCTCCACGACTCCTCGTAACACAAACAGTGACTGAGCGCGTTAAAGTAACCGCCTAAACAGTTTGTTTTCATCAGAAATAGAAATTACATAGAAAAAGCAAAAATTTGAAATAACACCGCTGGAGCGCTGAACCGTGATGTGCTTTAGACTCCTGTTCAGAAAAGAGAAAGATCTTCATTTTACAGAATCACAAAAGCCCTGCAGAAAGCCCCATTTCCCAGTGTAAAGGTTGGTGTATTTAGTATATTATTACTCAATGCTTGACTTGATGCATCTTCATAAACGCTAATAATAGCAGTAAACAGACTGTGCTTTACATACCTGGACAAAACTCTCGCACAGTTCTCCGGCCAGGGTGGGTATGTAAACTTGCTAACTGTGACACAAACACAAGAATGAGTTTGTGGGAATGTGTGGGTGCACCTAGATCTAGATAGACCTAGCGTAGTAGTGGTACAGTTCTGGATTCGTTTGTTTGCGCATGTCTCTGGATTAGTTTTGCCTGCGGAGCTGAAATTAAATGACGAATGCTGAATTTGCTCTGTATGTCTATCTATCTGTCCGATTTGTTTCTGAAGATAAATAGACCAAACTGCTATTTCAGACACTACAGTCTCCTGCCGTGTTCCAATACTGCTTTAACACACCCTCTTTGACTTCCCATCAATCACTGTTGCCATTTTAAGGGTTTATCAGGTCCAGTGAGGTTCCACCGGTGAACCCATTTGGAGGAATCAACATTAAATTGAATCAATATTGTCAACAGACTTACAATTAATATTAGCTAGTGCGCATGCTAGCTTTCAAAAGAATTAGTATAATTTTCCATATTGCTTTAGTGGCATCGAGCCTTCTCCCTAGTACATGGCGACTCACGTGATGTGACACACTTAATATGAGGACGTTAATAAGGGCGTTTTAAAGACAATATTGGAATGCAAGACTTCTTCTGCTGTATGACCTCTGGTTAGGTCAAGCTCTGTTCCTGAGCCTGTCTCCCAGAGCTCATACATTTAATACGAATGTATGAAGGGAAAGCGTATGACTTGACTCTCTATAACATCTGTGGTTTCTTTAACACCCGTTTCTCAAACACAGATGGATGTGGAAAAAAAAAAGAAACGTCTATCTCTCTGAATAGATCTCAGACTAATTTAATCACCATCTGCCACTCAAACACACTCCTTAACTTTATCTTGGAGATTTTAAGCTGCTTCTCGAAGGGTGTGTTTGCTTAGCAGATGATAAACATTCACTCCCTTTAGACTGTGTACCTTCCATTCATCGGATTTCCATTTCTGAAACCATCGCCAGAAAACAAAGCAGCTGGACTTTTTTAAGGTCTCGGGGTTTGTACTGTGTAAATCCCCCCACCAAAAAAAAAGGAATAATTTGCAAAGCAGAAAATGTGCACATGTCCAACAATGATCCATTTAAATACAGCAGGTATTTTTCAAATATTAAAATATTAGAAAATGGGTCAACATTGATTCACAGACAAAACAGCGGCTTATCGTGAGCTTTTTTTTAATTCATTTGCAATTTGATCGATACATCTGATCATGTTTTTTTTCACTTTTTGAATCTTCTGGACTTTTGGTTTCTGATTTTAGTTTAGCAAGGGGATTAAATGCGTGGAAGGTACCGAGATATCAGACTCTTGCGTGTGAGTTACTGCAATTTTCCTGGAATGCTTTTAAACATAAATCAAATTCACTTGCATATTGTACAAATAGTTTGTGCTGTGTGTGTGTGTGTGTGTGTGTGTGTGTGTGTTTGCAGTGCCTGCTCCTAGAAGATTGCGGTATAAGGAGCTAGGCTCAGGCATGCTCAGTGTGTCCTGGAAGGAACCAAAAGGAGAATTTGACAGCTACAGATTCATCTATAGCACTGGCTCAGGTAAGCAGAGGAACATATATAAAGCTGGTTAAGGACATTTTTACAGCAGTTTGTTGAACCAGCTAAACAAAAGCTATTACAGCTTAGCACCGACCCTATTTTACAAAATGCTAAACAATGAAAAGTTGACCCAAATGATATATTTTCAATGTATGTTTAAAGGTAAAAGTGCATTTTGTACATTGCAGCAAAAAAGTTATTTCTTCACATGTCCAAGTGATGTTAGAAAGCTGGGGTCAGACACAATACAGCACCTCTGGAGCACAAAGTGTTAAGGGCCTTAATCAAGGGCCAAGTAGTGGCAGCTTAGCAATACTAGGGCTGGAACCCCCAACCTTCTACTCAGTACCCCAGAGCCTTAACTATTGAGCTAGCACTTCCCTAAGAATATTCTTTTCTCCCAGTAGGTTAATCGTACACCATGAGTATAAGAACAGCCTTTATTTGTCACATATACATTACAACTCAATGAATTTTTTCTTTGCATATCCCAGCTTGCTTGGAAACTGGAGCACAGAGGGTTAAGGGCCTTTCTCAAGGGTGGCAGCTTGGCGATACTGGGGCTTAAACCTCCAATCAGAAAGCCAACATCTTAACCACTGCGCTGCCACTCAACTACTACATAACTACTGTGATTTAGTTCTGAGTAAATATCAGTGTTATAATAATATAATTAGTATTAGTGTTGTAAGTGTTATATCTATAAATAATCAAATAATCATTTTCTACAAGTAAATAGTCATACACGGTCACTGTATTTTGGTATTATAAAATGCTATATCATTTACATTAGCTGGTGTAGCTTTTTTTTTTAATTTTAAATTATACTTTTACATAGAGTCTATTAGTATACATAGCGTTAGTGAACCCGTGTTGATTTATTTGTTGATTGAGACTTCAAAGCACTTTCGGATGTCGCTCTGAATAAGAAGTGAAGTCGCACTGAACTCACTCTGAAGTCGCTTTATAATAGAAGCTATTTCTGCTAAATGCAAGAAAAGTAAATGTATATGTATGTGCATATAAGAAGTGGTATCAAAATGTTTCAAAACTAATAGTACTAAATGGCGCTATTCAGACCACATGCGGAAAAAAATATGAAACCTGGTTTAATAGTTATTATATGAGCCTGGGTTTATAGTTTTTTTGTGAATAGACTATTTTAATGAGGAGCCTTCAGTCTATGTTTTGGCAGCGATGAATCCCTTCCAGAGTCTCTCAGAGGACAGTATGTGCCCACCATGGTGTAGATGATAAATGTGGTTGTGTATGACTAGCCATTCTTTTGTCTCTCATTAACCAAGAGACAAAGAAAGAGAGAGTGACCATTTAAATATTTGGCTCTCTTCTGTTTGGCTCACGTTATTATCATGTCACCTCCAGCAAGAAACTGGGTCACACACACACGATTAAAATTAGCCACACTCACCTGCCAGTGTCCCAGTAATCCATATTGATTTGGACCAGCTCCAGTGTTTGGACACTCGAAAGCTCTAAACACATTTGAGGAGTAGTTTGCACTCTTGAGTCTAGGCCACTATGGCAGGATGTTTATTTGCAAAACAAGGTGTGTGTTTGTGTGTGTGTGTGTGTGTGTGTGTGTGTACTAATGTGTAAAATGCCTGGAGCTAGAGGTATTTTTAATACAGATTTATGCCCTGTGCCTTCCACCACACATCACGTACGTTACCGAAAAATTATTTGACATAATCTGTTGCGATCTGACAATTGTAGACACCTGACTATAAGATTCGCTTGTGCTTTTTGAAGATCCCATTCCACATTTAGTCCACATTCACTGTTATAATTACCTCCACGCTCATTGGATAGATGTTTCCCTAGATTGTGGAGCATGCTTGTGGAGATTTGGGCTCATTTGGAGACAAGGGTGTTAGTGAAGACAGGTCCTGATGTAGGGTGAGGACACTAGATGTGCAGTCAGCGTTCTTATTTATCCCAAAGGTGTTCCATAGAGTTGAGGTCAGAGCTCCAGAGAAGACGACTCAAGATCCACATGGCCGAAAAGGTCAGATATCCCAATATTAAAGAAAATCACAGAACATGGCCATGATCCTGACAGTTATTTAGTTATTTATTAACATCCACAAAGATTACTTCCTGTTATCACACATGCTATAACAGTTTTAAATCACAGATCTCTCTACAAGACATAATCTTTGTTCTGAAGAAGTCACTGGTAGAAATTCTGAAATTTGTCTGTCGCTGTAACACAAAGCTCATACTGGAGTCTTCTACAGAAATCTTCACCATGCCATGCTCCACTCTATTCTTTCATTCGTTTAGATTTTATGTGGATCCACAGCCAGATTATAAAAACTTTCCTTCCTTAGTTGTTAATATAGAAACAGAAATGTGTTAATACCATGAACCTGTGAATCCCTTTATTGCCTATTGAAAAAAAACTATTGTTGTAGGAAAACTAATCAACCACTTTTAATCAATCAGAATCAATAATTTGTTGTTGTGGTATAAGGTAATAACCTATACTTCAGAGTATACAGAGTACAGAGTATAGTGTTTTTTATATATATATATCATTGTGTAACTGCCCCATGTTTCATTGCACTGTATGACAGCCCACATTCAGAATATCCTTTTGGCTTGTTCTGGTTTAAACACATCTAATCCAGCTCATGAAGGACCTGTTAATTATTTAGCTCAGTGGTGTAAGAGCAGGGAATACACTGACCTGTAAAGTGCGGTATTAGCACTATAAACATCCGCAATCTCACAAGGTTTTCGTGACGTTTGTCTCTTGCTCAGGGACTCAGCCACACGTTTCTTTAAACCGCTTCTTAGCCAGACAATCAGCATATTAGGATAAACAAACAGGGATGGTTTACATAACGATGACGACTTGGTATGCAGACACAGGACACATCCGCAGTGACCGAATTGTGAGAAAGCCGTTGTGCACTGGTAGATTTTTATGGGGAATACCAGACTGGAAGCATTATCGAGTGCAAAAGTCTAGACACCCCCTTAGAATTAAATGGTGAACAGTGTGTGAAGGGGAAATCTTGTGAATGTTTTGGGGAATGCTTTCAAAGCAAAGTGATTGATGATGATGTGGTGTGATATAAACAGATATAAAGCAGACTTATTATTACTGTCTGGATGTTGATTATTTTTCTGTAACAGCACGTCTGGGTTGTATTCCTCCTATACCACAATAACACAATTCACAACTAATGCCTCATGAAGCTGAAAAACAAGTCACTTCTTGTTACAACTTCATCATATTATAGAGACTATATATTTAACATCCGCTCATTATACACTATATGGACAAAAGTATTAGGACATCTGACTTTTCAAACTTTCCAAACTGTTATCACAAAGCTGAAAGCACACAATTGTATAGGACGTCTTTGGATATGAGAGCATTACATTTCCGTTCCCTTGAACTGAGACCCAATAGGGTTTCCAGCATGATAATGCCCCTGTGCACAAATCCACTTCCATGAACACATCCTTTACATGGGTAAGTGTGTAAGATCTTAAATGGCCTGCTTTGGAGCTCTGACCTCAACTCTATCGATTCAACTATGGGTCTGTCTACATCAGTGCCTTACTTCACTAACATTTTTGTGGCTAAATGAATCCTAATAAATCTCCACAAGCACAATCCAAAATGTCCAACATCTTCCCAGAAGATCTATCTGCCATCTGTCATTGTGTACTAAAGAATCAATATGTTTTAAAAGGAACTTCTGATCTCATGGCTTATTTCTATTTATAAATATAAGCATCAGAGTCATTTCTGAATTCAGAATTTAAACTGAAAGAATGAATGCAATAAAACACACATTAATCGTGTTTTAAAAATAGATCAGATTTTAAGTAAATGATTTATATTTTCCTGGCTAGGCTCAGTTTAATGTTAATTGGATTGAGAGTTATTTCTAAAAGTGGCAAATAAAAGTAAAACTGTTTTAAACTCATTAAGGTAAATAAGTCATGATTTCAATTTTATATGCCTTTATAATGAAGAGTTTATGTTGAATGTATCTGAATCCTATTCCCTGTGTCTCTTTGACCAGCAAGGGTTTTCTGTAGCGAAGCAAAATGATTTGCCCTGCTGTATATCTGGTCCATCTGTATTTCATTGTTTGACATTTAATATTTCATAAAGATCGCCTTTTTATTCTTCCTGCAAAACCTCCTCGGACCAGCTCATCCAATCAGTGTCTTCGTTTTATCTCTGGTTTATGCTCAGATGTTTGATCTTAATTAAAGTGCAATCAGCTCTTTATTAAATCCGGCACTTGCTGATGAACTTCCGTCCCCTGTGTAACCTATCTCACGTCAGATGCAGCCTGGCAACCAATCACACGTTTTTCTTTTTTTCTTTTCTGGAGTTGCAGGAAAACGAGAGCGAGAAGTGCAGGTGTCAAAGGAAATGAGCAGAACTGTGATCACAGACTTCGATAACAGTAAAGAGTACAGCTTTAAAGTCTTCTCCGTCAGTGGCGGTCAGCTGAGTAAACCACTCCTGGGGACATATGAAGGTAATTTGGCAGCGTGTGCAGTTTTCTTTTTATAGTTGTACTGCAACTGTGTGAATCGATCATTTTTCCAGGATGAGTTTATAATGTGTTTATTTAGTGGTATGTCTAGTTGGTGCATAATATATGCTTGGCGATTTGCTTTGTGTCTGGTATGTGTTGTATCAGTAAAACTGGAAGTACGCTACAGAAGGTATAGTCGATATTTAACAAGTTTTAAGTTAGAAAGCAAATTTCTTTTAATGATTTAAAGGTTTCATTAATCATCAAAGGTCTTACAATATCTTTAAGCTATATCGTGTGAGGTGGAAAAAAGCCTGCAGGCGTCTGTAGAGATCAAGGTCAAACTCATGGAGCTCAAACATAGAATATTTATCTTGTATTACCTAGAAAAAAATTACTACTCATTCTACTGTCATCATTGCCACTATTTAAACAAGTCTGTCTAGATGCTATATGTCAGCAATTCTTTTATTTTTATTTAGTTGTGTGTGTGCGAGTGTTTGGATTTTTGACTTTTCCTACTCTTGATCCAGACCAGTCAAACATTTGGTGTGATTTGCACTTAATGTTGAAGCATCTAACAAAACCAAACTAAAAATAGATTGAATGCGGGAGAAATCTTGTTCACACTCGATGAGATGCCAAAATTGGATTCATTCTTACCAATAATTGTCAGTGTTCACTCAAAGGGGAACGTGATGCCTACCGCGGGTTAGTTTTATTTTAATGAGCTGGTTACATTCCAGATCACACAGTTTAAATAGTCTGCCTAAAATACAGTCAGAATAACGTGACAGAAACACTCAAATATCAGGTGTCTCATGATGTCTCATAATTTAATTAGAACATATGCTAGATCTGCGTAGTGTAATGTAAACCTAGTGTAGATAACTGTAGCTCGCAGTCTGACTGTGTGTCCTGTTCAATGTGGTGTGTAACCGTGTCTGATTGGTCCACAGCATCAAGATCTGAGGTGAGTGACACCAGACCACTGACTCACAGCACAAAGCCGGTCAGCGAGCCTGAGCGAGGAAATGAGATAATCGAAGGTAAGGACAGAATCAAACTCTGACCTGAATCAGCAGTAACACAGCACACAGATGACTGACCGAGTCGTATGTAGGTCAGAGCTGTGTGAATATGGGTTTGCACTGCTGATTTCTTTAGTTACGTATAAATCGCTCGATTGTCGTGAGTTAACTCGTGATTAATCGCATCCTAATCACACATTTTTATCTGCACTAAATGCATCGTAAATAAATATCTCTTAAGTTTTTAATACACTAATAAACATGGAAATGGACGAATATTAATGCTTTATGCAAATGTATGTTTATTATTAGTGAAACCGAACTCAACATAGAGCACGAAGACAAAATATTCTTGCAAATGTTTTAAAGTAATTATGGTGTTTTAGATGACGTTAGTCATCAGAACACCAAATCGAACTTTTGCTACGTTTCCACACGGACGGTTTTAATTGCCGGATGTGTGCACCATGGCGGATTTTGGTGCTGATTTAAGACTTTGCGCATCAGTAAAATAAATGTTTAGTTATTGAAAAAAAAATTTCCGGTGGAGTTTATCATTTTTTTTATATATCTCAGGAAAGAAAGCACGTTGTAAATAAATGTGTGTTGCTTTGAAGGGTTTAATTTCAATTTAATTAAAAATATTTTATATTTATATTTTTATAAAAATTGCCGAACAGTAATGCGTGCTGCATTAATCGCACATGCCGTTAAAATGAATTTGCGGTAACACGTTAGTTTTGATATATATATATATACAGTATCCCACAAAAGTGAATACACCCCCTCATATTTGCAACCATTTTAGTACATCATATTTTATAGCAGGGAAAAACTCCCCGAGATGGCATAGGGAAAAAACCTTGAGAGGAACCAGACTCAAGAGGGAACCACATCCTCATCTGGGTTGCACCGAATGTTTATTTATTACAGATAAACAATGTTGAGGTGCAGTAATGGTGATCAAAAATCAAACTGTACTCCTGAGTCAGTGTGAAGCGGATTGTTGACTAACTACAGTCCAAATCCATCCTCTAAGCTCATGTTCTTACATCAATTTATGGATCTTCAGACCGTTGATAAGAACTTATTTTACTGACTCTCTGTATCAAGGTCAGAGCTTTTGTGATGTGACTTATACACAAATGCATCTGTTACCTATCTGATCTAGCAAGCCGGTCATCTGATGATGAGCTGATCTGCATCTGCACATTTTTCTCCACAATTATAAATTAGATGGTGTGCTTCCTCATCTATGTTTCTATATAAGCTCCAAACAGATTGAACCACATGCAGCTATAATGAACAAGACCCAGAGTCACTGTTATAAAGACAAGGCTAGATAGCTACCTTCAGAAAACACAGCTTTCTTATTTCCTTAACACAGATTTTACTTATCATTCAGAAGTTTGCTATTTTGCTGAGTCATCAGTCTGGAAAATTTTTTTTTTTAAGTACATAACGTACACCGTACATAATTTATTGTGCTAAGTTGTTGTGACTTTATTTATTTATTTATTATCACACCAAAACATGTAAATTATAAATTACTACTGATGGTGTGCTTTTAATGCAAAGTCATGCGAGTGCTTGAAGTTAAGGAGTCGAATCGGATTATCTTTAGAGGCTTTATCTCACTGAACAAACCAGACTTTTTTGCAAATCTGCAGGGTTTAAAAACGTCACGTTTTGTTCGACACGTTTGATTCATGGATTTAGACAGAGCTAGATGAAAGCTGGAATTCTCCTGAAGGCATTTGGCTTCATCAGAATAGCATTAGTAGGAGATGGTGCATATGTGTGTGTGTGTGTGTGTGTGTGTGTGTGTGTGTGTGTGTGTGTGTGTGTGTGCATGTACACAGAGGGTTAAAGTAGACTATATGGCCAAATGTTTTTGGATACCTGACCATAAGAGATATGGAGAGCTTTTTAAACATCACGTTCCACATTTAGTCCCCATTTGCTGTTGTAATAATTTCCACTCTTCTGGAAAGATGTTCCACTAGATGTTGGAGTGGGCCTGTAAAAATTCTTTAAGACACAAGGGTGTTAGTAAAGTCAGGTAGTGATGTAGGTGAGATGAGGAGGCCTGGGGTGCAGTCAGAGTTCACATTCATCCCTAAGGTGTTTAATAGGGTTGGAGCTCTTTAGAAACAGATCTTCCATTTCAAACTATGTGAGCTAGATCTTCATGGAGCATTGAGTGCTGAGTCAGTGAGTGTGTGATGAGTGAGGAAGTGAGTGCTGAGTCAGTGAGCATGTGATGAGTGAGTGAGTGAGTGCTGAGTCAGTGAGTGAGTGATAAGTCAGTAAGTGTGTGCTGGGTCAGTGAGTGATGAGTCAGTGAGTGTGTGCTGAGTCAGTAAGCGATGAGTCAGTGAGTGTGTGCTGAGTCAGTGAATGATGAGTCAGTAAGTGTGTGCTGAGTCAGTAAGTGCTGAGTCAGTGAGTGTGTGCTGAGTCAGTAAGTGATGAGTCAGTGAGTGTGTGCTGAGTCCGTGAGTGATGAGTCAGTGAGTGTGTGCTGAGTCAGTAAGTGATGAGTCAGTGAGTGTGTGCTGAGTCAGTTAGTGATGAGTCAGTGATTGTGTGCTGAGTCAGTGAGTGATGAGTCAGTAAGTGTGTGCTGAGTGAGTGAGTAAATAAGTGATGAGTCGGTGCGTGTGTGCTGAGTCAGCGAATCAGACTATTGAATAAATAAACATAATGATTAAATGAGTCAGTGAGTCAGTAAGTGAACGATGAGTCTAAATGTATATATAAAGTGCGGAGTGAGTGAGTGAGTGAGTGAGTGAGTGAGTGAGTGAGTGAGTGAAAGCAGGCAAGTACGACCCAAAATTGTTGTTCACGGGGTCACAAATATGTAAAAGGGACTTTATGTAAAGATTTTTGTCTCGTATGTTTATAAATCCACTTGGTACCGATTCTCCCTTTCATTGTGCATGAATCTGCACAATCCTCCTGCTCTTCTCACCAGCGTGCCTAAGAGCTGTGTAACACAGTGGATATTAATAAAAAAGGTAACAGGTTTGTATACACTGAAGCTAATTTACGACTGGGACCTACAGGCAGTTTAAAAAAAAAAAACAAGTCAAGACTCATTTGTTCAATTACACAGACTATTTTCAGTCATACCTTTAAAGAAACATTTGTCAAACTCGGTGAGCTGCAGGCCACATAGAGCCCACTGCCTCGTTTTCACCTGGTCCTTATACTTAATAATATAAAAACTGCTTATCCTAGTGCCTTCCACTCACTCCTGCACAGTTCATACCAATCGATAATGTGATTCACATCAGTTAACTATGTTTCATTAGCATTCAAAAATGTCTTCTATACTGTACAGGAGCCTAAAATACACTTCCACAGCATCTGTTTTTTTCCCCTCTTCATTCTGTTCTAGACTTAATATCAGTCGAATTGCTAAATTATACTTTATACATTAAAATATGACTCTCATAAGTTTAATCAATGTTAATTATAGTTTATAGTGCATATAGTTTAGATAGCAGAACTCAGGTAGTTCAGATAGACAGAAGCCTCCACCCACACCAGTCCGTCTTTATATATCCTTTAAATACAGTATGCGTTAAGCAGGAAGGAAGCTTTTTGAAGAAAAACTATTTAACCTTGCTGTGACCTTGACCCTGGGCTTGGCCATTTAGCCTCTAAATCTCCAATAAATTTGCAATCAATCATACTTGAAGTTTCACATTAACAAGAATCTGAGACAGATGTACAGACAACCCCAAAAATAACGCCTCCACCAGGCCCAGTGCCGGAGGCGTGAAAATTAAGCCTTTTAGAACGTTTACGACTTTTTAAAGACTCACAAAAATGCAGACGTGTCCCAGGAAGAGTTCGAGTTTGACAGCCAGGCCTTTAAGATGAATTTTACTATAGTTTAGAACACACTAAAGGAGAAACGAGTTACATAGCGACAGTTACCATGCCCTTAAAACCCATCAGTAAAGTCCTCCTGCACTCAGTCACAGATTTATGAAGTGCACCAAAGATGTGGTTCATCCACACTTAAGTGCTTCATTCATTAGACTGGTTCATGGCACACTGTGTTTAGAGGAGAACACAAATTAATAAATGGGCCTAGTTCTTGATTTAAGAGCTCGAAATAGAATACTGAGTGCAGGAATAATCTAAAAGGCATTTTTTTTTTTCTTCTCATGACCATGTTAAACGAAATCGCTCATAATTTAGAACACTGTGTCCTCTTCAAACTTTAATCATATTAGGGTACCACGATTACATGGTGTTCTCCATAAAGTTATAAGGAAATGAGCAATAGCATTACCACCACTGTTCTCAAAATTCAAGCCTGAACTCAGATTAATTCAGTTCAAATCAATTTTACTCGTTGAGCGATTTGTTGACATTTAGTGTCTATACGTTTATTCCGAATAAGGGAGGCGGTGAAGACTGTGGAGAGGATAAACTCCCTGAGATGGCATGAGGAAGAAACCTCGAGGCTCATCAGGGGGAGTGTCGATTCATTTACTATAACTGATCACTGTCTGTGTGTGGCGGTCACATGTTCTCTCCATCTTTGTACAGGTTTCCTTAGGGTTTTCTGGTTTCTTCTATACTCCTAAAAACATGCCAGGCCTTGTGATGGACTGCTACCCAGTTTCTTGTCTCAAAAGTCTCAGGGATTATTATTAATTCAGGGATCCACTCCCTTTCCTAAACAAGACAAAAGGATGAATATTTGTGAAGGGTCTTGTGAGTGAAAACAAGTCGTGCTAAATGCGTAAAGCATCGCCGGCGAATTCCGAGCGAGACGTCGCATGCAGCCGTGACTCACTCGCAACATTTATTCGTTTCATGCATTCACTCGCCCTTCGATCAGTAGCTACATTTTGTGGGAAATTTTTGGCTGATTTAGGAACATTCTGACACCCAAATCTGTCTCTCCACCCCCACCCCCCCTTTTCTGTGTCTCCTTGTTGCCTCTCTATCTCTCTATTTGCTCTTATTATCTAACTGAAGGCTTGTTGACTCTCCATGTCCGTACTTGCCGAATTGTTTTATTCTCCTGGTCATTCTCTCGCTCTCTCGTTTCCTCTTTGTATCTCACTCATTCACACTCTCCCATGGGGCATGCAGGTGTGCCCTCTCCACACCCTGTTGTTATCCCTCACTTCCCCTCTCTATTTCTCTCTCTCTCTCTCGCTCTCTCTCTCTCTCTCTCTCTCTCTCTCTCTCTCTCTCTCTCTCTACTTCAGCCCCACCTCTTATTTCTCCCAAGGCAGGAAGGATATTAAACACTAATACTGTCGCTGTAATTGGCCTGTAACAGCTATACTTACCCCTCAGCAGCTGCTGAGATATTACACACTCTGTGTCTCATGTAGTCATGGCAGTTTAGAGGACTGTGTGTGTGTGTGTGTTTGTGTGTGTGTGTGTGTGTGTGTATTGTTTATTTTGGTTTTTGACTTTTTGGAAGTGGAATTATGTTTGTGGTTACAGTGTTCTTTTCCTCATCTCCGATCCTTCTTTTCCTCTTTGCAACCTAAGCGCTGCAGGATGTGAGGGTGTGGAATGAACACACACACACACACACACACACACACACACAGACGCATGCACTTATTTAATGTTACAGTGCGAAGAACTTTACGTTCTCTGATTCCACATAGGGCTGTGCGCTGGAGCATGTAATACAAAGAACAGAAAATCGCTGACACTTAGTAGGTGAGTGTGCAGGACTCAAACCGTTCGACAAGCAAATATAATTTGTTTCCCACTTTTTCAACCTCGAGTGGAACGTTATCTCTGCAGTGCAGGTACTCATCTTTGCTGAGCAGGACATAAGGACATGAATCACATGTCCATACAGCTCTCTGTCTTTGCCAGGATTCAAAATACATGTGTGTGTATGTGTGTGTGTATTAGTGGTGGACGAGTACACAAAGCATGTAGTTGAGTAAAAGTAGAGATACAGCAGGTAAAATTGTGACTCCAGTAAAAGTAAAAGTGTCCCTTTAAACTTTCACTCGACTAAAAGTACAAAAGTATTTGCTTTCAAATGTACTGAAGTATCCAAAGTACTATCATTTATTATGGCGTTAATGTTTTTATTATCATTTTTGCTTAATCAATTTCGTTTATGTGAAAAGCACACTAGTCTTCTAACAGAATTATATTAATGAGTCTAACACTGATATCTATTAAAATTATCATGAGACCAAAATCTTCTTTTCAACTACTTAAAAAAATAATTGTTGAAATAAGGCCACAGGTGCTGTGTCGAGTTCGAGGCCGGAGTTTCTTCCATACATTCATTCAATTGTGTGTGTGTGTGTGTGTGTGTGTGTTTGTGTGCGGTTGTGTTTTCCCATACAAGTGACTCCCGTCTTGTGTGTGTGTGTGGGTGTGTGCGTGTGCGTGTGCGCGCGCGTGCTTTCATGTACATCACATACAAAATCTGTACGGACTTGATAGCCGACATGAAATGCCATTATGGCCAAAAAAGGAACGAAAACTGCAACGAACACATCAACTCAAACGTGAGACGAGTTTCAGCACGAGGACAGGCGAATATTCTCTGATGTCAATATGCACGCAGCTGCATTAAGTAACACAAATGTATATTTTGAAATCTCGCGTTGACGTGTGGCGGAAAAAACTGCACGCGATGTACAAAGCAAACACATACAAATGTTTCTCTGGTGCAGAAAGTACCATAGTTGACTATAGATGATTTTTTTCACATGATGAGATGTTCTTAATCTGCGGCTAAATCTAAGGTTAACTCTGGAAAGTGTCGGTGCAGACATCCTCATTAGATGCTTCTTTTTACTATACAGTGAAAAGAGATTGATTGATTTGAGAAGTCAGAGGGTAAAGATGACACTCCTTCTCCGTTTATCACTTCTGTTGACAGATATATAGGTTACACCCTCTTTATTCACCACTATGATTGACACATTTAGAGGCCACACCTCCATCTTTAATACACTATATAATTTAAAGGATTGAGACACCTGACTTTTCCAGCCAATGAATTTGAACTCTGACTGCATGCCAGAGACCTCCCCACCTCACCCTGCATCAAGATAAAGTCTTACTTATGCCTGAATAATCTAAAAAATTATTCATAATCTGTAGTAGAACATCTTCCCAGAAGAGTGGAGGTCATTATAACAGCAATTGTCCATGAAGTCTAGCTCCTTCGAAATATATTCACGGAGACCGAAACACAGAAAATTGTCCTAGACTGTGTAAAACATTTGACTTGATAAGATCAGAAACAGGTGTAAAGGTTGAAGCTGTGCGTTTAAACACGTTAATACGTTTAATCAGGAGGGCCAGGTTCTGTTACAAACTACTGGTCTTCTCACATGCAGTAGCCACCCTGAAACATCTCAGGATGAAACACAGTAACACATTCCACAACACTTCCACACTCACTCCCTATAGAAGTAAAGGAGTGAGGTCTGCACTTGCTAATATTGAGAATGCTATGACGGGAATGCGGTTATGAGCAGTAGTCTGTGTGTGTGTGTGTGTGTGTGTGTGTGTGTGTGTGTGTGTGTGTGTAAAGCTGAATTTCTGTTGAGCAGTGCTTTGTGTTTTCTTTCTCTACAGGTCTCCAGCAGTCTGAGACAGGGGAGCTGTCAGACTGATCATGTTGTGTTACTCATTCAGTTATTTTACACAAAAGGAATGAGGATGTGTAATACGTTACAGAGTCGATTCAGACCGAGTAAAAAAATACCTTAATACATTGCTGCCTTTTTTTTTTTGTCTTGTGTTTTTACTTACTATCTCTCTCTCTCTCTCTCTCTCTCTCTCTCTCTCTCACTTTCTTTCTCCTACACACACACACACACACACACACACACACACACACATATCTATAAAAACATTTCAAAGTTGCGAAAAAAGTGTTAAGCTTATGAGGGGCTAATGAGCTTTTAATTACATTAAGGTATTAGATCTTTGTCTGTCTGTCAGTCAGTCAGTCTTACTATCTGCCTGTCTGCCTGCCAGTCTGTCTGTCTGTCTGTCTGTCTGTCATTCTTACTATCTGTGTCTCTGCCTGTCTATCTGTCTCACGATCTATCTGCATATCTGTTTATCTGACTGTCTGTCTGTCTGTCTTTCTGCCTGTCTGCCTAGTTGTCTGTTGTCTGTCTATCTGTCTGTGTTTATCTGCATGCCTGTCTTTCTGTCTATCTGCCTGTCTGTTTATCTGTGTGCATGTCTGTCTATCTATCTGCCTGTCTCTCTATCTGCCTGTCTGTTTATCTGTTCACCTGTCTGTCTGTCTATCTGACTGTTACTTTCTATTTTTCTCTTTCTATATGTGCAATAGTTCAACATGCTTAATTATATAATTATAATAAAAATATGCTGTTGGATAAAAATGGATATAATGTGTAATAATGACACCAATTCTCAGAGAAAATGAGCTAGAATAATGGAGTAGGGCAAATATTCTTTGATATCAAAGCAGAAGAGAAATGATAAGTGCCTCTTTTGCACAGGTTATGGTTCTTCTGGCTTCAATGTTTTCTGTAAACAGTGTATGTCCTTATTTATGTGTTTGTCTCATCACTTCAGGTGTTTTGAAACTGCACCCAAACAAAATTCAATTGACGGCTTTTGAGTAGAAGGGATGCAAAGTGTTTACGACAACGAATAAATGACTTTTGTTAGTTCACATGGGCTTCTCTCTCCTTTTTTCTTTTTCTCCATCTTTCTCTCGCTTACTGTTTGCCTGCAGAGATTTCATTTACGTGTACGACTCCAGCCATAGCTGATATTGTGATTCTGGTCGACGGCTCATGGAGCATAGGGCGCTTTAATTTCCGGCTGGTTCGCACGTTCCTCGAGAGTCTGGTGACAGCCTTTTCCATCAGCTCGGACCAGACGCGTATCGGTGAGACACTTCTTCACAGATCTTACATCACAATATATCTGATTCCAATAATGAGTGACATTTACAAATGAATCCTTCTGTGTGTGTGTGTGTGTGTGTGTGTGTGTGTGTGTGTGTGTGTGTGTGTGTACAGGTTTGGCTCAGTACAGTGGTGATCCAAGGATTGAGTGGCACCTCAACACACACTCCACAAAAGAAGAGGTCATCAATGCTGTGAAGAATTTGCCATATAAGGGAGGAAACACGCTGACAGGTAGATACAGTGGCTTCTTAAAGTGATGGAATGGCAAAGCCTGTTTTTTTACAATAATTCAAATATAAGTGTGTGTGTGTGTGTGTGTTGTGTGTGTGTGTTGACAGGTCTAGCCCTTATGTACATTCTTGAGAACAGCTTTAAGCCTGAGTCGGGATCTAGGACAGATGTTCCAAAAATCGGAATCCTGATCACTGATGGGAAATCTCAGGATGATGTCATCGGCCCCGCCCAAAGTCTCAGGGATGCAGGAATAGAACTGTTTGCCATTGGTACGAATCACACCACCAGAATCTCTAGAACTGAATATTAACATATATATGACTATTTTGTAGTAGAACAGGTGTGGAGTGCCATGTGTTATTAAAAATTTTCGAGACTAGCTCAGCTTTTGGCACACTGATTTATGAAGGTCGGTGCCCCCGTGACTGTGCGTGCAACCTTGTGCTGCTATCTGTTTGCGTGTTACAAAAGTAGTCTAGAAACCTTTAGATACCACCTCATATACATCTTTATATAGGTTTTGTCTTGCTGCGTGTGTGTGTGTGTGTGTGTGTGTGTGTGTGTGTTTGTGTGTAGGTGTGAAGAACGCTGATGAAAATGAGCTGAGAATGATTGCGTCTCCTCCGGAAGAGACCCACATGTACAACGTCGCAGACTTTAATGTGATGAGCTCCATAGTAGAAGTTTTGACCAGGATCGTCTGTCAGCGTGTGGAGCACCTTAACAGAGAGATCAAAGGTCAGCACCTGTAGAGGAACAACACACAGCACACGACCTACCTAATACACACATCCTGCAACTAACGATTATTTTGAGAACTGATTATTCAGACGATTATTATTTTTTTTTTTTCTTCAATTATGCTTGGGGGTCTGATAATTAGAACTGTATAAAACCCTAAATCATAGTATTAATGTATATATAATGTATATATCTTTAATGTTGACATTTTAACTCTTATAGTAGCTGCTTGTTGGGGGGTGTATGGTGGATTTCTCCTTTGAACACATTAATGCATGCTGGGTTGTTTCTTTCTGTAAAATAAACAAAATAAAACAGCATTTGAGTATGCAAGGTGAAGCAATTTGTGAAAATCAACATTTGTATTGCAGGTGGCAGCTTGACAACCTTATGGCAGCTTTTATATTTAGTGTTTGTCCTCACTGTTTTTATACCATTTTCACATGCTGACGATTCTACAGTTTTCAACCGTGACACCAGTGTGTTTTCTGTTCATATGCTTGTGCATTACTGTAGTACTTCCATCCCACACAAAGTCTGCTTTGCAATAACTTGCAAGTTGCAGTCTTCTTTGTTACGTTTAATATAAAATGCTTGGATGACTTTGGATGCACACTATTTCCTGCTGCCCACTGACCCTGTACTGTCCGCTATTTCACCATTCCGTTATATCGCCATCACGCAAACCCGTCACAGCCCAACTAGTCGATAACTGCATTCGGTGACAGTAAATTTTATTATTGATTATTATCTATTTATCAATTAGTTGTTGCAGCCCTTCATATATATACAACAATGCTGTTAGTCATTCAAATAATAGGTGTACAATTGTATGTGTGCTAGTGTTTTCTGTATTTTCAATCGATCGTGTGTGTGTGTGTGTGTGAGTGTAGGTGAATCGGTCTCCTTTACAACTCCTGATGCACCCAGTGACCTTTTGACCTCTGAGGTGACAGCTAGAAGTTTCCGTGTGTCCTGGACCCATGCTCCTGGAACAGTGGAGAAATATAGAGTGGTGTACTACGCCTCCAGAGGAGGCAAGCCAGAGGAGGTGCGTGTGTGTTTGTGTGAATACCTGGACATGGGTTTAAAAGTACAGTGTTCAGGTGTCTAAGACCAAATTAGCTAAGCAATGTCCTGCCAAGATCTTCTTCTTCTACTTCTTCTTTTGGCTGCTCCTGTTAGGGGTGACTACAGTGGATCATCCGTCTCCGTATTACTTTTGTCTTCTGCATCTGCCGCTTTCAAACCAACCACATGCATATACCTCCTCCTTAGCCTTCCTCTTTTTATCCTTCCTGATGCCTTCATACTCAGCATTCTTCATATACCCAATGTCCCTCTACTGCACATGACCAAACCATCTCAATCTCCCTCTCTCACCTTGTCAAGATACAGATCTTTACAGAGTATTCGGAGCATAGTTTTGTATTTTTCTGTTATGGATTGTATTTTAAAACAGACTATATGAACTTTTTCTGCCTTTAATCTATACAGTGCATAATAACCAATAATGACTATATTAATGTTTTTAAATGTATTATAAAGAAAAAGCTATAAAAGCTTATAAGCTTTCAGACCCTTTCTTCAATAATATGTAGAAGAGGCTTTGGCAGGAATCACAGTTTTGCGTGGATGAGTCTCAACAAGCTGGATTTGGCCCGTTTCCTTCCATTTTACTTGGCAGATCCGCTTAAGCTTAATCAGATTGGAAGTAGAGGATCTATGAACTGCCATCTTCAGGTCTATAAACAGATGTTTCTATGGCAGGGGTACCTCAAGGGTTTTTTTTTTTATTATAATTTATCAAAATGACCACATTTTCTGTGACCACAAGCATTGTTAATTCTTCATTTTGGTCAATTATAGATTTATAATATAGAAGTACTGTAACATTCAAACAACCACTTTTTTCAGGCACTGTGCGCTACTTGTGTTGTTGGGATTAGAAATGAAGAGATGGAACAGAGGTTTAGGGATACGATACGTATAACGATTCAGTGGTTGCGATGCGATATTTTTTTTTTATATATTGGGATATTTCTTATTTTAGGAATAGGATATAATGTTGGAAATCTGTCATTAAGAACACACCATATGCACACATTAGCAAAAACTAGTAATTTAACCAGAACACAGTGGAATCTGCATTTGTTTTATTTACAGGACACTAAAATGACACGATTAACCTGAATCCTTTAAACCAACCATACCACGAACCCTGTGCCAGTCTTATCCCTATCACACCTCAGTGCCATTAAGTGTAGTGTAATACATGAACACAATTAGTATCATTGCTCCTAAAATAGTATTTTTATTATTTTTATTTTGAAACATATGCACATAGTTATTAAAGACACTTAATATGAAGTGGGATTAATAATGATTATTGAATTATATTATTACTATTAGCATTAGACTATTAGCAGAAGCATGAGCGCTAACTATTGTTTTACATAGAAAATCTACAATTCTGTGGAGGCAGGAGTAAGAAAGACTACTTTAGATTAAACCATTTATAACCTGTATTATAGATTATACATGCTGTGCAAAGCTAAATATGATCCTATAGATCATTTCAAGGTTTTTCAATGTCCATATTTAAACAGTGTGTTGTAAAGGAGGTCATGTGACTATGAGATAGGAATAACACTGGGATGTGATTAGGTGTGAAAGTGTAAACCTTTCTTTCTTTCTTTGGAAAGGAAAACCCATACCTTTCACCCACACTTGCATCATGTCACATTTTCTACATCTCTTTTATTCTTCTTTCTGCAATACCTTTCTGTCACATTTTCCATGTATTGCCGTGTTTAACGTTTGCAGGTGGTGGTGAACGGTGATCAGAATTCGGTGGTCCTCCAGCATTTGAACTCTGTGACTGAGTACCAAGTGGCTGTTTTCGCAATCTACAGTAACTCTGCCAGCGAAGGTCTGAGAGGCAGCGAGACCACGTGTAAGTTCCTGCTCCGACACACCGCTGCTCTGATAACTAATTTACTGACTTATTACATCTCTGTAGAGATCATTTCATCATAGCCAGCTCTCAGTGTGACACATCTCACTGTCTTTACCATGTCTTTTTATGTTTACTGCGAGGAACTCTGAGTTAAAGCACACAGTATTTTCTGTGTTAATCAGACTGAAATTAGGCTGTTCACAGTTTCCTCAGATTGTTTTATTAATCATATTTATTGATTAAAGAAACAGTGGTAGGAAATGAGTGCACAGTTAGTCATGGTTCTATAAACGTCATGAATAAAAATGGGGTTTGATTTTTGATTTTGATTTTTTTTAATCCAAACACAGTATACCACATGTAAATAGGCAGAGCTTGTAGAGTTGCAGGGCAGATATCGGAGCGGGAAAGTTGCAGTGGCATCTTGGTAAAGCTGGTAGAGCTGCAGTAGCACCTTGCTTTAGCTGATAGAGTTGCAGAAGCAGCTTGTTGGAGCTGGTAGAGTTTGTGTGGCATCCTGTTGGTGGAGCTTAGTGGAGCTGGTAGAGTTATAGTGACTGCTAATTGGAGCTGGAAAAGCTGCAGTGGCAGCTTATAGGAGCTGGTACAGTTATAGTGGCTGCTTATTGGAGCTGGAAGAGTTGCAGTGACAGCATATTAAAGCTGGTAAAGTTTAGAGTTTGTGTAGCATTCTGTTGGTGGAGCTGGTAGAGTTGTAGTGGCAGCTTAGTGGAGCTGGTCGAGTTGCAGGGGCAGCTTAGTGAAGCTGGTCGAGTTGTAGTGGCAGCTTAGTGGAGCTGGTCGAGTTGCAGGGGCAGCATAGTGAAGCTGGTCGAGTTGTAGTGGCAGCTTAGTGGAGCTGGTCGAGTTGTAGTGGCAGCGTTGTAGTGGCAGCTTAGTGGAGCTGGTCGAGTTGCAGGGGCAGCTTAGTGGAGCTGGTCGAGTTGTAGTGGCAGCGTTGTAGTGGCAGCTTAGTGGAGTTGGTCGAGTTGTAGTGGCAGCTTAGTGGAGCTGGTCGAGTTGTAGTGGCAGCTTAGTGGAGCTGGTCGAGTTGTACTGGCAGCTTAGTGGAGCTGGTCGAGTTGCAGTGTCCTTGGGATCAGTATTTGGTTGAAATATCAAATTCTTATCCATTTTTTTTTTTATATTTATGCATTTCAGTTTGTTTCTCCTTTGGAATCTCCAGTTACCTCTCTGCATCCACCTAGCCCTTAATCTTAAAAAGATCCCCAGTTCCTGCAGCTGAGAATAATCCTCACAACATTATGCTTTTAACATCATTCTTCACAACCAGAATGCTGTTGTTTTGGTCATTGCTTTTATCTGTCTATCTTTGCCAATAGAAACTCGTACAAGTTAATTTCTTGGCAACCTTCCATACTGGAGATATGAGTTCAAAATCACTGATATAGTTGTGTGTTGCATATGTTTTCTTCTGTTGGCATTAAATCCTGCAAGTTATGTAAGTTTTGATAGACACCCAGGTCCTGTGATACTGTGGGTGGTACCATGCACTTCCCACTTCAATAGAATTTCAGGGCATCTTCAAAGCCTTGGAATTTGATTTTATATCCCTTACCCACAACTTTGTTGCATAGTTTGTTTGCCATAGTTTGGCACCAATTCCTGTTAAAATGCAGCCTAATGTTTTTTTTTAAAGTTCTAAAGATCATAGACCGCACTTGGCAGAGCTCGGATTCAAAACTGTTAAAAATGCAAGACAATTTATGGTTTCCTTATTTTCCAGAAGCATCTCCATAGCATATGCTTCACAGTATGAAAGCACCCCTCTAACACGTCCCCTTTAGCTTGATCAGAAGCAGACTGCAACAGTGAGATAAGACACGAGGCACTGTGAGTCACCTACTTGTTTAATCACTCAGAGGAGCTTCAGTTAGAGCAGCTCTGCAATTTATTTCTCCATATCACTTGAGCACTTTGTTGGTGTGTAGAGGCTCAGGGAGGGGAGGTGGTATGTCGGTGATATTGGGTGTGCTGCCATGTGTGAATGTGTAAAGCTGTATTGCACTGTGTGGCTCAGGTCCGACCCCATCCAGCGTCCCAGCCCAGACAGTGGAAATACAACTGGGATACAAATACATCAGCAAGATTAATATCCCTATTCCATGTTCCACACAAACAAAGACGCATACACACACATAAAATAGACAGCAGTGATTTTAACCTTGCATGAAAGTTAATGGGGCTAGAGAGAAATGGCAGGTGTGTGTGTGTGTGTGTGTGTGTGTGTGTGTGTGTGTGTGTCTGTGTGTGTGTGTGTGTGTGTGTGTGTGTGCACATTTGGGATTGTGCAAAGACTGATAAGATTACTAGAAGAGCTAAAAACATTTCCATAGCCATGCATCTGAGCTCCAAGTCCCTGTGCCCCCAAGTCAAAGTCACAAAATATATTATATCGTTTGATAATTTCATGACTGGATAGATAAATAGAGTCAGGCTATTTATATTTATTACAAAAGTTAGTTTTTTATATTGCAAAACATTTATTTGTATAAAAAAGTTTAAAGTCAAGACCTGTTTGTGTGGATTTAATATATTAATATTAATGAACAAGCACAACATAAAAAAAAGGAAATTCACTGAATCTTACTCGTTTGTTTGTTTCCGCTAAGTATCTCCTGGAGGATATTTACAATTCGTATTCATGATCCGCAGACTGCAAACTGTGCAGCAACCGTAGAGCTCCAGTCGTTTTAATCTCTTTTAATCTTTATTGATGCTGGACTTGGCTGGAGGAGAGAACCTGGAAATTTATCAGGTTTTTTTTCATAGATTTATATGCGAAATAAGAATTTCTACAAGCCAACTTTTGGTCGCTCTGTTTTATTTAATTTTTTTTACAATAACTTTTTCTTAGCATTGAACTGTTATGTTGTGGGATGTATAGCATTATTCGTCTCGACGTTTTAAAATAAAAATCAATCATGCACAAGTGCGGGAGCAGCAAACCTAAAAATAATGCAATCAGCGAACATTGTTGGCACAATATATTTCAGTGTTTTTAGCAGCATGAGCCAAAATAATCAAACACCCATGACCTGAAGTTTTTTTCTGTATGATGCACCAGGAAAGCAAAAAGTGCTTTCTACAGTTCCTACTGTATATCTTCACTCTATTAAACCTGACATCACCAGAAAAATGATTTAAGTTCAATAACTTCATATTTTACATATAACAAAAATCACTCCTTTTGATTACAATAACTCAGGTAATTATTATTTTCATAACTTAATGAATTTATGTTAAAAGTATTCTTTTTCAGAAATATTATATACGGCAATATATGCAAAGCACATGTATTGTATACATGTTCATATACATATATAGTAAATGTATTTCAAAATACTACAGAAATGGGCATTTTATATATATATATATATATATATATATATATAAATATGAGAGCTGTCCTGATAAAAGCGTGTCTAACAAGTGTCCAAGTATGTCTGCTGCTGCTGGTGGAAAAAAAAAAAAAGAAAAAAGCCATCATTTTAGAGCAAAAAATAAAAATT
>MU551588.1:662792-688023 GCA_024362625.1 Silurus asotus
GAATACTTGCATAATTGTACTCAGATATAACTATTGAAATATGAGTACAGTGAAAATTATTGGAATGTGTATGCCTAATTATCTGTATGCCTATAGCAGATAAAAAATGCTAAAAAAAAAAAAAAAAGAAGTACTTTTACAAGGGAAATTAAAGAAGTGCACGAGGTAGGAAGTAAAAGCTTAGCAGCCCTTTTTTTTAATGGCAGAAAAAAGATGTTGCAATAGAAATTCGAATAAAAAGATTAAAGATGGTTGTTTTGAAAGTCCAAACACTTTTATCTTTCATTGTCGGTGCAGCTGCTAGGGGCCAAGCACCACTCAGTTAGTCGGTACCCAATTTATTTTTATTATTTTCATTATTATTGTTGTTTTTTATTGTTGTTGTTGAAGTTGTTTATCTTATTTTACTCTGGCAGTTAAATCTAAAACACTTAATACATTTGTAATGTAGTTTGTCACAAGGCAAGGGCGCAGTCTCGTCTGTCAGTCTACAGTAATAGTGTGGTTTAGTAAAGCAAACTGGCATCATCAACAGAGCAAAGTTTTAACGTGTATGTGAGCACAATTGAGTTCTCTATGATTCAGTGAGTCATGCCAAGTTTAGAGTATGCCCCATAAAGATTTGTAGTTTTATATCTATACTTCATGTTTATGTTCATGTATCTTTATATATATATAAACTGCATTTCATTGGCTATGTATTTGTATTCTGCATGCTGACAGTACAATCTAATCTAATCTAATCGAATATTTGAGACAGGCTGAATCTTTTATTGTTTTCACATCTTTCAGGATATTTTTTAGGTTTTTTTTTTTTATTAATTTATTTTATGTTATAATAATATTATTGGTATTATTATTATATTGTTATTATTTGTATTATTATTAATATTATTTTCTTTATATTTTATTTTTATTTCCATTTTTAGGAATCAAAGCTTCTTAAGTCATTGCAGCTGTATTATTATTATTAATATTATTGTTATTGTTGTTGTTTCTTTTTTTTTTTTCTTTATTCATTCATATATCATTTCCTGCTAGTTGGCACTGATATCTGGCAGAATATACGGGCCAGAAATGAATGTTGCCTCCCGTTCCCTGCTGTTTTGCTATGGTTGTCATGGTGATGTGAATGACTGCTTGGGAGTTAGAAAAGTGAAAAGTAGAACATTTACTAAATTGATTTTCACTTGTTATACCTTTTACTTATAATGACTTGCTGACCTGAAAATCTGGTAAAATATCGATTTATGTCTTTTGTTGCTGCATTTACATTGAGTGATTTGTCAGATAATGTAAAACTGAGCAATGGTTTTCTGCCTCTCTCAACATTTCTCTCTTTCAAATGCAGCCCAGAAATGGTCCTGCAATAGAACCCATCTTTTAATCGTGTGTGTGTGTGTGTGTGTGTATGTTTGTGTGTTTGTTTCCCAGTGGCTTTGCCCATGGTAAATAACCTGGATCTGTATGACATCACACACAATAGCATGCGGGTACAATGGGTTGCAGCAGAAGGGGCTTCTGGATACATGATCCTGTACGCCCCTCTGAGTGATGCAGGCTCATCAGATGAGAAGGAGGTGAGACGGTGTATAAAACTGACCTGAAATAACTACTGTAATCTTACAGTGTTATCACAAACTCTCGCACTGACACATTTGAATTCAATGTGATGCACGATGGATCAAAAGATCTCTTTAGTACACCCTCATGCAATAAAAACAGGAAACACACGGCGTAGTCCAATTAACTACATCCTGACCTCCAAAGCCAAACCACTGCTTCACAAATCTATGTCTAGGCACATTCATGAGACGGGCTTTTGTTTCAGGCCATAGTTAATTAAGCATAACCATATCCTGGTATTCACAAGCTCTCATTGTAGGGTTCTGAGCAAGACTAGGATGCAAAAATAGGTGAATCTTCAAGACTGAAAACTTTCCATGGGAGTTAATGGGAATATATAGAAATAAACAGGAATTAATGGAAATAAATGGAAACATGTGCAGGTTAGTCTAAATCAGGGAACTTAAATGTAGTTGGAAAAAAATATATATATTGCTGGATAATCGTGCTTAAAGCAACCAGATTTAATGCAATTTCAGTTGAAATTCTGACCTGCATCATTCAGCACACTTCCTGCAGGTTTATTGAGGTCACAACCCCCTACATGCACTTAACATTCCTCCATCACATAACACACATCATTTCTTGAATCCTGCACACAAGATAATTGTTGGTAAATATTAATGCCAATGACATAAATATTACATACATTTACAGTTAAAACTTCCTTGTGCCCATTAAGTCTTTAATAATGTGTGTGCATGTCAGCTTGTGAGCAAACACATTTTCATATGTATGTTTTTATATGATACAGTTTATATACATTTCCCTACATTTCTAATTAATTCACATAATTTTCTGGAATATTTCCCAAATTCCCCAGTTGATGTTCCCGATAAGCAAGACTCTCGAACTTTATCTGCTCTAACAGATTTGGAGAAAAACACCTGCCATATTGATATAATATAGTGTGATATAGTACCTTAATTCAATAAACCTTTTGTGTGCAGGTTAAAGTAGCTGACAGCGTAACTGAGATTGAGCTGGACGGTCTGACACCTGCAACCGAGTACACCGTCACAGTCTATGCCATGTACGGAGATGAAGCCAGTGACCCCCGGACAGGCCAGGAGACCACACGTAAGTGTGAGAGAGTGTGTGATAATGTAGGCTTAGGGCCATATGCAGTTATACCAGTGATACTTGTACTGACTATGGATATTTGTATTAATATTATTATTATTATTATTGTTGTTGTTATTGTTATTGTGAACAGGGCATATCTTGCCTGAGCATTGGCTTGGTAGTGCATGTGTAACCAGATAGTATTCACACCAGTGTGAGCAGCGCAGTTAGAGTGGATTCCATCTGTGACTTCAGTTACCAACGAACATCTCAAGACAAGCAATTCTTCAACTTCAGTTACACTACACTGTAAAAATAAAGAAATTGAAATATTTTTTAATTTGACCATATTGTTAAACTCCTCATATTCACTTCTACTTTTGTATCTACTGCCCCCGGTTCTTCGTGTTGTTTAGAATTTTTCTCACTTGGCCCAAGGGGCTTCAAGCCAATTGTTTGGGTGATAAAAAAAAAAACCTTGGCATCATTCTTGGCTTTTCTAAAAAAGTTGTGATGCTGCCAGCGGTGTTGTTCAAAGGGACCATGTTCAGCCTGAGTCGCAGCCACTTCCTAAGGAATTGCAAATAAAATACCGACTGAGAAGAAAAAGCCTGTTGTGAGAAAAAAACAAGTAAATGCACAATTGTTTTACTCTTTCAGCTAGCTAGATAGCTAGGGTTGGGATGGATACAAAAAGCACAATCCAGTGTGTGTGTGTGTGTGTGTGTGTGTGTGTGTGTGTGTGTGTGTGTGTGTGTAAGCCTGTTGTGAGAAAAAAACAAGTAAATGCACAATTGTTTTACTCTTTCAGCTAGCTAGATAGCTAGGGTTGGAATGGATACAAAAAGCACAATCCAGTGTGTGTGTGTGTGTGTGTGTGTGTGTGTGTGTGTGTGTGTGTGTGTGTGTGTGTGTGTAAGTGAAAGGGGGTTGGTTCTGATTCCTTTGCACTTTTTTTTCCAGTTCCTCTCAGTCCGGCTCGAGATCTACGTATCACTGATGTGACCCACAACTCCGCTAAGCTCAGCTGGCAGGCCGCGTCGCGTAAAGTGAAAAGCTACCGCATCATGTATGTGAAGACGGACGGAGTCCAGACCAACGAGGTAAAGATTTACACTGACTTGTTTATTCGGTTGCAGGAAATCTTCCTCACATGGAATGTGCTCAGTTCAACATTTATTATAACGAGATACTTTCATTATAAAGAGTCATTTTTACTCTGAAATGACCATTTTAAAATACACTTTATGCACAAACGTTCATGGACCACTGACCATTGACCATAACATCCAATTCCTCATTTAGTCCTCATTCGCTGCTACAGAAAACTCCACTCTTCTGGAAAACGGTTCCTCTAGATGTTGGCGTGTGTTGTGGAAAATCTTTTAGACACAAGGGTGTTAGTAAAGTGAGGTGCTGATGAAGGTGAGGAGGCCCAGGATGCAGTCAGCGTTCACATTCTTCATGTTCAATAGGTTTGAGGTCTATAGCAGGAGATCTTCCACTCCAACCCATGTAAAGCATGTCTTCATTAGGCATTTCAATGCAGGAATAGGTTTGGGTCTCCTATTTCAAGTGAAGGGAAAATTAAATGTTACCACTTCCAAAGACTTCATATACAGCTGTGTGCCTCCACCTTTGTGGAAACAGTTTGGGAAAGAACCTCAAGAGGCCCAATACTTTTGTTCATATCATGTTTAACTAAACAACTAGCTTTGAAAAACAAGGCTTTCAAGCACTTAAAGAAATTAAGGTATTTATCTTAAAGCATATTATTCTGTATCAACCAAGAACTACAACTAAATGACTATTGTCATTTATGTTCTTCAGATTTTCCCATTCATGTTCTCACATATTTATGTAGCAGTAAGCATATATTCTCAAGTACCTGAGGAAGGTGGTTAAGGCATTGAACTCTGGATCCAGAGCTCACAAGGTCAAATCCCAGCCACAACACACTGCTACATCTGGGCCCCTGAGCAAGGCCCTTAACACCATAACTGCTCAGTTGTATGAATGGGATAAATGTAAGTTGCTTCGAAGAAGGTCGTCTGACAAATTATGTAAATGTAAGTGCCTTTTATGCCACTGTGGTGTGCATGGAATATTTAATGTAATTGATTGTTTCATTTCTTTTGCTAGGTTGATGTGGGTCGAGTTACTACAAAGCTGCTAAGTGACCTCACCTCGCAGACAGAGTACACCGTAGCCATCTACGCCATCTATGATGAGGGACAAGCCGATCCCCTCACAGACAGCTTCTCAACGAGTCAGAATAACCACACATGTCTATATACACTATTTAAAATCACTTTTTAGCACCAAGCAGCCGCCATAGTTTTTGTGTTGTGTTTCTCTGGGTGTGTGTGTGTGTGTGTGTGGTTGTATAGAGTGGGTTCCTGTCCCGGTGAATGTGAGGAGCAGTGACGTGGCTACAGACAGTTTCAGAGTGAGCTGGCAGCATGCGGCGTCTGACATTTCCCTCTACAGGCTCTCCTGGATGCCGGCCAACGGAGGAGAGACCAGAGAGGTTAGTGAAGAGAAACCATACACTTGTATGTACACTGATCGTACAGGAGGATTCATATCTCCATTTAGTATATACATGGAGTCTTATCAGCGTTTATACATTACAGATTTGTATGTATGATGTTAGAATGATAAAGGAATAATTCTGTATCTGGTTTGTGAAACTGTAAATGAAATTGCAATGTGGAAAATGAGTAATTCAGCTGTGTGTAAATCAACTACTCCTATATTTACATATACGGTATAAACTTTATACATAATACACAGATTATTTACACTGATATAAATCTAATTTACATGAGGCAACCCCTAATTTACTATGTAGTTATACTAGACCAAGAAAAAAACATCGATCGTCCAAGTATGAGCAAGTAGACTTGGTCAAATGTCTTGCTGCAGGTATTTGGATGTGAACATAACCATGTGATGCAGCATGCTCAGACATGCTGGAATTACATAATGACAAGTTAAATAAGGAAATAAACTATACGGACAACAGTATTGACACCTGATTTTTCCAACTATATGTGGTTCTTCCTCAAACTGTTACCACAAAATTGTATTTTGATACAGTAGCTTACATTTTTTCCTCACTTGAGCCAAGAGCTCCAAACTTGTTCCAGCATGTCAATGCTCCTGTGCACATCCGTTTTAGTGTCAAATTGTGAGTGGCCTGCTTAGGAGCTCGAGCCATAACCCTATGAGATTAAGGCGAACACTGGCTGCACCTCAGGTCTCTTCACCTCACCTACACCAGTACCTGACTTTACTAACACCTGGGTGCTGATTAAGCACAAAGATCAATAAGCACACTCCAAAATCTTGTGGAACAACGTTACAGAAGAGTGGAGGTTATTATACAATTTGAACGGCCACGTAATGTGGAATGGAAAGCGTCAAAAAAGACATTAATTTTATGGTCAGGTGTCTAGAAAACTTTTGCAGCTTTTTTTATTTCGGTCTTATTGCTTTTTAATATATTTCATTTGTAAAGATATTCACTAAAACAGATAAATAAACAATACACTTTTAACCTCTCACAAACTCTTTCAATTATTTTCGACACATTTTTGTTACCGCTGTTGTTTACAGATATTTGGTTATTACTTGTTTATCTGTTTATAAATGCCCCACAGTACTGTAGCTGTATATCTAATCAGCCTATCATCATGGTAATTATGTCAAACTGTTTCTCTCTCTATTCCTCTTTTTCACACTCTGTATTTCTCTCACTCTGTAGATGGTGGTTGGGGGTAATCTTAACTCCTATGTGATTACGGGTCTGAGGCCACTAACTGAGTATGAGGTCACACTCACTGGCATCTACAAAGACAAAGCCGAGAGCGAGAAAGTCGTGCTCAGTGAAACTACAGGTAATCGAACTCCAGATACAGCACTAATATCATCACTGTAGTACTGATATAATCTAACGCCAAACAAAGCACTAACCCACACTGGTGGACAGTGAGGAAGTAAATGTAATTCGTTACTGCACTTAAGTAGCGATTTTTACTTTAACTTCACTACACTTATAACTCGACTACAATTTGTGAAATCAGTCGTTCCTTTTTATTCACGAGCGAATAAAAACGTAACTGGTCAAGCCACCAATCAGGGTTGAGCGTGTGCTCTGTTTTACAGTTGTTTTAATTGGCGCTTGGTGTATCTACTTATCACGACATACAGTTCAGCATCAGTGCTTCAGCAAGAACTTTTTCGAGAGGAATAAATGATGGCAGAAACTCCTCGAACTCGTCACAACACCCGTGTCGTAATTTGCATGATTTTCTGAAAGTAGTTTAAAAGAAGGTTTCGGACTATTAAGTTCTTGGACTTTAGTTCTATTAAAAGATTAGTGTGCAAATAGTAACATAAACTGAGTTGATTAAGCAAAAATGATAACAGGAACATTATAGCCGTAATAAATCAAAGCACTTTGGATGCTTAAGTACATTTGAAGGCAAATATGTTTGTACTGAAGTGAGTATTTAAAGGGAGCACTTTTACTTTGACTGGAGTCATATTTTACCTACTGTATCACTACTTTAACTCAACTGCATGGTTCGTCTTCTTCGTCCACCAATCCTAACCCATCACTGAGATACTACCTTTAATCTAACACCAAACACAGAACTAATCCTAGCCTGTGAAAGGCAGATCATTAAACACAACTATTAATCCATTGGTAAAATTCCAGATAACCAAACAACACACAGCCCCAAAAATTATCCCCCAATAAAAGCATCTTTGAAAATGCAGGTAATCTAACACCACTTTTAGCACTAATTTTATAAGTGAGACTGCAGGTGATCAAACAAAGCACCAAACTTCAGTAATAAAAAGCTATACAGGTAACCTCTTAATGTTGTTTTATGTAGCACCAGGCTTCTGCAGGAGCAATGTGTCATTTCACTTGTACTGTGTATTGTACTGCGTCAGCTATGTGGGGTTAAAATGACAATAAAAGCTTCTTGACTTGACTTGATCTTACACCAAATCCAGAACTTATCCCATTAGTGAAACTAGTGGTAGTTTCCCACCAAACAGAGCACTGATCTCATTTAGTGAAGTGGTAGATAATCAATCATCAAACACAGCACTAATCTAACAATAATTATTGTTTTTTTTAATCTTTTAACCCTTTGTTTATATATATTTTTATAGTTGCTAGAACAACAACAGTGGCTACTACGACCACTAGCACAACTGCAGAAGGTTAGTAGACCTGCTTCGGAGTTATTTTGGATGAATTAAATTTTAAGAAATGCCACTGTTTTTTTTTTTATGAATAAACGTGTGCATAATTGTAGTGGTCAGGACGGGGGTGCGAGGTCTTCAGCTCAGCGACTTTACTACATTCAGCATGGGTGCATCGTGGGAGCTACTGGGCTCGAACGTGCGTCAGTACAGAGTGTCCTACATTTCGGCACGTGGTGACAGAGCTGAACAAGTGGTGAGTGTGGATTTTATTTGATTTGATTGATTTATTTATTTCATCACTCACACGACACACAGTACCGAAACACTACAGCTGGCTTTTTTAATATGCTGTATGTCTGTATTTTTTTTGTTATTTTACTGTATTTGATGCTTGGCCACAGGCCTTTCATTTGGTTTGTTCCTCTAAATTCCACTTAGTTGCATGTTAAGATTTTTCATGTTACTGTATTCTGTGCTCATTTTATTTGTGTCTCTATTTACATTCAGTGTCCATTTAAAAGAAATGTTTTGTATTCAAACGTCCTGGCATGACTTCAGCACCCTAAATAGACTGGACAGTTCCTCACATATAAAATGCTTTGCGTCAGCTTTAGTCTGGTGTTAAAACGGTTCTATTCTAAAAAAAAAAAACTCATGCAAAGTACATGGTCAATTAATTTTCATCTGAAACTTGTTTTACATGTGTGTGTATGTGTGTGTGTGTGTGTGTGTGTGTGTGTGTGTGTGTGTGTGTGTGTGTGGGTGTGAGACAGAGAGGAACTTCTATCATTTTTTGCCTGAAATGACAAGTAGTAGGAACTAGATGGGAAGAATTGGAGTAAGGATTTATATGATCGTATCTTATGTTATGAGTGTTTTCTCTTTTTGAAATGTTAGTACTTATGTGAGACAGTAATATAATTATGCTCACACAGGTGCTTATATTTTAAATTGCATCTATATTTTAAATAACCAATCTGACATAATGGGTATGACATAATAAATGGATGATTAATCCTTAAATAATTTTTCAGAGAGCAGGAAGAATGTATTTTTTAAGTTGTTTTACACCAATTGTTTTTGGATAAAAACATCTACTATCACACAATCAGTGGTGGACAGTAACAAAGTAAATGTATTTAGCTTTTTATATGTATCTGTACTTTACCCATGTATATACATTTGGGGAGACTTTAACTTTAACATTATTACATTTCAAAGTAAAATATCGTTCCTTTTACTCAACTACATCAAAATCAGTCGTTCTGTTTTACATAAGACGTGAAAACATAACAGCTATAATGATGTGGGTTATAAAAATATGAATTTATTTTATAACCGTGCACAACCATTACAACATACAACATTAGAAGGTTGCTTTGTAGAATTCAAGAGTTATATTTATATTAAGTTTGTAATCTTGCGTATCAGTGTAGATTTATACATTGAACATAAGATTCCCATCACTGATGAATCTAAAATGCATTTTATTAGATATGGGTCAAATCTGAAGCGAACAGAACAGAACATTTTAACACTTGCACAAAAGTACAATATTTAAAAATATTTTCATTTCATTATTGTGTATTTTAGGAGAAGTCCTCAAATTTCAGGCTAAAAGAATGACATTTAGGGTATTTTAATTGCTGTCAAATGTCAAAACGGGTCAGATTTCATTAGTTGTTCATCGATGACATGAACATTAATAGGGGGAATTGAAATGTTCACACATTCTGACAAAACATTGAATTGAAAAAACTTTTTTAAGTCTTAACCTTATGAGGAACTGTAAACAATAAAAAAAAAAAAAAAAAAAAAAAAAAAAAACAGATTATGGTTTCCAAACCTTTTTTTTTTTCTCCCTTTTAACATAACATGTGCCAACAATGTTGCTGATTCTGGAAGTTTTCCTATTTTACTGGGTAATAAAATGTGCCTAAACATTGCTCTCATAAATCTGTAGGTTCAACAAAAAGCTGTGTGCAAGAACTTCTGAAAAACTGAATGCTTTCAATTCTGTCATAATTGTGTTAAAGTAAGGAATGAATACAGTGTGAGTTGTAATTCCAAATCCCAGCATCACCAAGCTGCTACTGCTGGGCCCTGGAGGAAGGCCCTTAGCCCCTTAGCTGCTCAGTTGTATAAAGGCAATAGATGTGTAACTGGTAAATATCTCTCTGGTTAGTGGTGTCTGCCAAAAGTCTTGATTGTAAATTCGAAACATTTTTGCTTTTTGGGGTTTTTTTCACCACGTGAAATGCTGACTGAATTTTTGCGCACGTTTTTGTGATTCGGATTGTCCTGATATTTGTGCCTGACCTTAAGCCTTAAGTACTTCCTTTACTGTAGATCATGGTTCCTGGCAATCAGAACTCGGTGGTGCTGCAGCCGTTGCTTTCAGATACAGAATACAGAGTGAGCGTGACAGCAATCTACGCCGACGGAGAAGGAGCCGCCGTTACACGATCCTCTCGCACACGTACGTGCCTAGTCTACGTGCGATTACAGGTGATGTAGAGTAAGCGTTCCTTCTCAATCATTTCTAATCTCGCTTTTTTCCTTTCAGTGCCTCTCATTGCTCCAAAGAACCTGAAAGTGTCAGAGGAGTGGTATAATCGCTTCCGCATCACCTGGGACACACCTCCCTCTCCTACCATGGGATACAGGGTCATCTACCAGCCTGTCTCCGGTAAACACACTTCCATGAGCTGTTGTGATGTAATTTGCATATTGTAAATTAATACCAATATTAATATTATTATTTTGTCAATTGCATGCTATTTATCATTGCTCAGTCTCGCATCAGTACTGAAACTCCTAATTCTTCCTGACTTATTGAGACACAGTACTGCTGAATTTAGTGCGCTAATGATCTGAATGAAAAGGAGTATCATGGATATTTTTTACATCTGTTATATGATCACACACTGAGGTGATTTTGGTTGACGGCCACCCTTGACCCTGTTCACAACATTTGATAGATCCTGACCACTGCAGAATTGAACAACCCACAAGAGCTGCAGTTTCGGAGATGCTCTGACTCAGTCGTCTAGCCATCACAATTTGGCCCTTGTCAAACTACTCGCATAAATCCTTACTCTCACCCATTTTTCCTGCTTCTAACACATCGACTTTGAGAACAAAATGTTCACTTGCTGTCTAACAAACCAATCCTCCCACTAACAGATGCCATGATGAAGAGATAATCAGTGTTCTTCACTTCACCGCTCATACGTTCAGCGCCTATAAATTTGTAAAGTTTAACTTTTATGAGTGAACCAGTGGCGACTGTGGCAGGAAAAAACATGACATGGTATAAGGAAGAAACCTTGAGAGGAACCAGACACAAAAGAGAACCCATCCTTATCTGGGTGGCACCGAATTTCAAGTCAATTCAAGTCAATTAGCTTTTTATTGTCATCTCAACCTTATATATAAAACAACATAAAGCTACAGAACAGAACACAGAGCTAAGACCTAAAGTAAGTCGTCCTCCCAACATAAAGTGCATACTGCAAACTGGTGTCCATGAAATGCAGAACTGTTCATGCAAACTGCGATCCTAAGCCCTTGTAAAAATCTGTATTCAACATCTTCATATTTCAAAACAGTCTCACAGCAAACTATAGTCTATAGATGTTTCTCAGTTGAGTTTGCATGTGTCAGTTGATGTGATTTGTGTGTGTGTGGGTGTACGTGTGTGGGTGTGTGTGTGTAGTACCAGGCCGAGCTCTGGAGACATTCGTTGGCGACGATGTGAACACCATGCTGATCCTAAACCTGATGAGCGGGACAGAGTACAGCATAAAGGTCATTGCCACGTACACCACAGGCTCCAGCGACGCTCTCACTGGCAGAGCAAAAACACGTGAGTACCCCAACAGCACAATACAGTCCACTCGTAAACCTGAGTTTCGCAGTAAGCTACTACAACACTGTGAGATGACTATGACTTGTGATAGAGGAACTCTAAAGGAACGCACAGGACAAACTGATATTAATTTGTTTTTTTGTTTGTTTGTTTTTTTTCAAACAAAATAATGTTCTAATGATCTTTCTCTTTTTTTCCTTTCTCCAGTATACCTGGGTGTAACTAATCTGAATACCTACCAGGTACGCATGAACAGTATGTGTATTCAGTGGCAGCCTCATTCCCACGCCACCCAGTACCGCGTGTCCATCGAGTCCCTGCTCAGTGAGTACAATGAAAACTCAGATCACGTCCTAGTTCATTTCCACCTGACACTTCCACCTGAGGAAATAGTTTATGAACATTTTTGAGATTAAGTGAGGTTTGCTAGATGACCATTTGGAAGCCTAAAATATTTTTTTTTCTGAAATCATCTAATTTGAAATGCCAGTTGAAACTTGGCCACTCGTCGATGAGTTATGGCTTCTACAAGATTTCTACAAGAGAGACTCATGAAACATATTGTAACCCAACCATACTGTGCACCTACAGTGTATTTAGTTGATCTTTATTTGTATAGCAAAACATTAATAGTATATTATATATATAATAGTATAATATTAATAATATCATCACAAAGCAGCTTTACAAAAATGCAGATCTTTAGGTCTCCAATCAGCAAGCCAGAGGTCACAATGAGGAAAAAATCCTTGAAACATGAAAAATAAGACAAAACTCTAAAGGAGAATCAATGCACTTATGGATGACACTGAATTATGGAATTAAAAATAATTACAGTATGCAGTATCGAAGAGTAAAGTGCATTATATGAGGTGGAATCAAAAAATGACAAGTTTTGTAAATTACCAACAGATGGCAGCACAGGGCTGCATGCACAGTCACAGGAAGCACCGAACCTCTGTGCAAGGGAACTATTTTAAAGGGGATTATTTGTAAACATTGATAGAATACTTTTTTGTAAACAGAGTTGGTCTCTAAATATTTTTAGACCACATTGTAAAACAGAAGACAGAATGTGACAGATGTATGTTGACAGAAGCAGATCTTAAGAAATGCAGATCTATAGCATGCAGGTTAAATGATCCACTAAAACACACTGCATGCTGTCAAACCACATCGTGCGAGTAATTGGGCCAATTTAGCATGCGCATTCCGAGTCACCGGAAAAAGCCTTTGTCTAAGATGAGCGTGTAGTTTTAGATTTTCGTACATGTGTGTGAGATGGAGAAGGTTGTGGCTTATAATCAGGCAAATTCACAATCTTTCTCATTAGATGGATGAAGAATTGAGCTCTTGGTAAATCTGCCCTCTAAAGGCAGACAAACGATTAAGGCTCTGCGGATATGAAAGAGACACTGATCTTGCACACACACACACTCACACACACACACACACACACACACACACAAACACACACAAACACACACAAATCGCTCTTTATGCATTAAGTTGTATTAAAAGTGGAGCTCCTTAAGAACTTTAGAAATTGGATTTCGGTTTGATTCAGAGTGATAACATTCAAAACATGTATACTTTTTTTCTGGTCATTACTTTTTCCTATTTTTCAGAGACTGTTAGGCATTGGGGCCACAGCTTGCTTGCTAAGACTGGTTGGCACTGAGGTCACACCTCTGTCACTGAGACTTATAGGCACTAAGGGCACACCTCTGTCACTGAGACTAATAGGCACTGAGGTCACACATCTGTCACTGAGACCGATGGCTGGAATAAGAGCTCATTATCAAAATCATTAGAAATAATGATTAATCTCTGTGTGTTTTTGAGAACATTTTATGTTTGTTATGTTTATTGTTGCTAAGCAGCTTTATAATGATCTTGGTTTAGACCTTTAATGACTTAGCCAAAGAAATTGTGCCAAATAAGCAATAAATTTCTTAACCACAAAGCTTTAGATCAGCAACACTTGAAAGGAGATCTTTCATCTGCCTCTGGTTTTTGGTAAATAGCAGTATAATACTCAATCATGGTAAAAAAAAAAAATGTGTAACACATTAGATTGTGTCAATGAACAAGATGTTATTAATGAATAATAAGTTTCAATATGAGCACAGACAAGTTAAGGCAAAATTCAGCTTTCAAACATAGCAGTTTTTAAGTTTATCTAGGGCATACAGGTGAGATTATTCACCACAGTTGTGAAGAGGACGTCTCTAGGTTACCTATGTAACCCTAGTTACCTAAGAGAACAAGATGCTGCGTCGAAAGGGTTTGGGAACACACCCGAGTGTTTACGCTCTGAAATAATGTGTGTAATCAGTCAAAGATTCGACACTGGCCGTCACCGGTGGGGTGACGTCACGACCAGGAGTATAAAAGGCATATAAATGAGGGCAGCGACAGCTTCTGTAAAGGGGAAGGAATCGCTACAGGGATGCTGGAGGTGTGGCATGGAAATGCAGCATCTCCTTCCCTCAGGGATCTAGGGTTACATACGTAACCTAGAGACATTCCCTTTCAGGAACTCGAGCTGCGTCAAAACGCTTTGGGAATGAGTGTCCAATCACACCAGACTGACCGGTCCCTGCCTAGTGTGTGTCTGTCAACACAGCTAGAGAAGGACTGAGGGGCCAGGAGTGGCACTGCGGTCTAGGTTATAAAACCGCACAAAGGTCAGCCCGGTGGACCAAACATATGTCTTGGAGGGGAACTCCAGAGGACCAAGATTTTGAGGCAGCCAGACTCCGGGTGAGTGAGCTCTGACCCTGAAGGGAGCATGGAGACCAGAGGATTAAAAAAATATATAATAGCATTAACAATCCACCTGCTCAGAGTCTGCTTATTAGCAGGGAGGCCTCTCTTGGGAGGGCTGTAGCAGACGAGCTTCTCCAAGGACCCTTTCTTTGGACATAGATGTCCAGTGCACGCACCAGACAGAGCTGGTTCAGTTTCTCTTGGTCTGGGTCCTGGAACAGAGAAGGATAGAATGCCTGTAATCTTATGGGTCGTGGGACGACCGAGGGCACCTTGAAGATGTAACTCATACGGGGATACAGAAAGGCACTGGCCATACTCGGGGTAAACTCCAGGAAGGAGGGGACCACAGAAAGGGCCGAAATGGCGGACTTGTAGACTTTTAGGGTGGATGGTGCCAACCCTTTGGTGAACTGTCTTTGGAGGAAATCCAGCACTGAGCCAACCGGGCAATGAACTGGATCCAGCTGGTGGTGCTCACACCACGTGCAGAACAGACGCCACCTGGCGGCATACGACCTCCCCGTGAAGGGTGCTCTGGAGTGAAGAATGGTCTCTACCACCCCGGTGGAGAGATCAGAACCTCGGAACCGTTCCCCCCCTCAGGGGCCGCAGCCACAGCCTCCACACCCTCGAGCTGAGAAAAGAGATCCCTTCTCAGAAGAATATCCCATGGAGGGTGCTCTAGAAGTCCTAGAAGCAGCGCGATGGGGGAAAGACCTCGGCCACGACTGAGCCATGGAGGAGGCTGAAGGAGTAAGGGAGCACCAGAGGGGACAGTGCGACATCTCTCTCCCGAATTTCTCCCAAACCTGCTTCACCAGTATCCCCCGGGTCTCAACCAATGCCTCGACAGGGTGCCTGCTGCCTTGTTTAACTGGCCGGGGATATAAACTGCTCTCAAAGATAGGAGTAACCCCTGGGCCCAAAGAAGGATCTGGTGTGCCAGCCTGCACAGGGGGCATGAACTCAGACCTCCTTGATGGTTGATGTAGGAGACCACCACAGTATTGTCCGTATGGACCAACACGTGGTGACCTCTGAGGTCTGAGAGATAATGCTTCAGTGCTAGGAGCATGGCCAGCATCTCTAGGCAATTGATGTGCCAGAGTAGATGGGGCCCCTCCCACAGACCACCATTCATGATCGCTCCTCACCCCGTGATGGACGCATCCATCATTAGCGCTAAGCGACAACCGGGGACTCCCAGCACGAAGCCTAGAAATAGGAACTGGGGATCTCTCCAAACATCTAAGGCACGTCGATGGCAGCTTCTCACTGGAACGCCGCCACCTTTTTCTTTATTCTCCTGAAACCTTTCGACCATTGAGCATACAAAGTCGCTAAAAAGGCCAGAAGGGGGGTTAGCATGGCATGCAGCAGTTCGGCCCTGTCTCCATTAGACATCTCTGACAGAGTAAGCCACAGCTGCCTTTCTGTAGACGTGAAGGCGTGCTTCCGAAGCCTGCGAGTGAGCGCTGGACCGAACAGGTGAGGTTGGAGATAGGGATATGACCGTCTCGAAACCTGCAAGGTCCAGCTGTGAACCCCAGGAGCTGGCACAGCGCTCGGCGAGCTGTAAGTGCTCATGGCTCTAAGAAGCACAGAAAATATTTATCTGGATTCTGTGTGGGTGTGTTATAGCAGCCAGATCACGAGGGTGACAATGTGATGTCTGGGAACACTGTCAAGTCTGTGGCCATATGTTGTGATATCACCAGTCTCCAAAAATATGAGTAATTAGTGTCATGAGCATTTTTGTTTATATTTCTTGATATTTTTGCTAAAGTAAATGCTTTTATAACCATATTGTCAGGAAGAAACACTATCTACTATTATTGGTTTCACCTATTTTAATAATGGATTATTATACTTAATAAATACTAGTTATTGAGATATTCTTGAGCTAAGTGGTCTGTTTATTTAAATTTTTAATATATATATATATATAATTTTTTTTTATTATTAATTTTTTTTTGTTGAGGCCCGAGGCTGTGATGGTGAAATCGTATGTGCTCATTTCAGAAACCTGTCAAGCTCACAGAAATAGTCCACTCAATATGACCTTGAAATTGAGAAGGAGGCAAAGAAACACACACTCGGACATCAACATTTCATAACCGCTTTAAAATACAGGGTGCTCAGAGTAAGACTGGAGGTATTTTTATTCAGTCCATCCAGCAGGACCCATGGGGACCCAACGAACACAAACAAAAGAATGATGGTTTTTAAGGCTGATTAAATGCTTTTTTGACACTTGAACAGGATGTTACATTGTTTGTCACATGACAAAGGCGTGAATTAAAAGATGAGCAGAAATGTTCAGAAACAGGCAGGGCAATCAGGATGAAAATCTCGATCAAGAGCTACATAAATTATTATGCTCTATTTAGTGGCATATTGCATGGTATAAATGCAGAAATGTAAAGACAATATATTAAATATTGGTTTATTGAGTGAGCACCTTTTCCATGTCTGCTTGATCACCGTTTCTGAGTTGCAGTTATTTATTGATGCCGTTTTACATTACAGATGGCCAGAAGCAGGAAGTGAGGTTGGATGGCTCCGAAGCCAGGCACTGCTTTAGCGACCTGAATCCAAACACACAATACAAAATCACTGTTTATGCTCTGCTACAGGAGGCAGAGGGCCCTGCTGTGACCATCACGCAGAAAACACGTGAGTTCTTTTCCCTGTCAGTGGCAACACGTGTGCTATTTAAAACACACACATACAGGAAGAGCAGCAAAAGAGCTAGAGAAACAGAAGACCTTCAGACCAGTCAGTATTGACAATCAAACAGCACTGCACAGTAATGAACACCTTCGAGCCAATCAGTAATGAGCATCTTTATTTGATAAATATTTAACGTAATAGTCACAGATTCAAGTATATTATAGCAATAATTCAAACACATTTGCTAAATCTTTTTCTGTTGGAGTTGCACGGTCCTACCCAGAGATACGGCACCTCCACGATTACTTTCTCCACAGGTTTCAGCTTGTGCACAAACACAGTCATACCCAGGTGCATTTACAGACATCCACACACTCACAGAAGTGATAATTACTCACATTACTTGTGAATGCGGTGAGGCAGCATACAGCAGCTCCCAGACTCGCATTTAATTTATGACTTTGTTCTGAAGCGGGTAGCGTAAAACTCGACGCCGAGGCTTATCCTCATCATACGTTCGAACCCGTTAAACATTTAAAGACTGTCACCGATCTAATGAGTCAGGAGGCTCGATCAGACATAATCAGACAGATCACAGAGAAGAGAGAGACGCTACATCCTCACTTCACTTCCTACCCAAAGCATGTGTAGGCTACAGAGGAACTGTTTTAGAATAAATCCTCGACAGCTGGTGGTTTGAACTGTATAATCTAAACGGTTGCCTGCTCATTCTCTTTCCTTTTTTGTCTTTCATTGTGTGTTTATCTCGGTGTGTGTTCTTGCAGTCCCAGTGCCCACCAGTCCTCCCACCAGGCCTCCTACCACCTCACCAATCCCCACCATCCCTGTAGCCAAGGAAGGTAAGCCTCAAACACTGCCGGAAACCTTCAAATTATATAAAAAACAACATTCCAACTATAACACGATGGCATTTTTAAAAGTTAAAGAGTTTTCCCTGCACATTATGTACAGCATGAACCCAGTTGGGTTTATTTAATTTAGCTTTTTCAGCAGTAACTTGCAAGACTGTTAAGCATTTTTAATGGCTTTGAGTTTGCCTAAATTTATAATTTCACTCAATCAGAAATTCACGGTGAAGAATCAACATCAGAGCGTTACCATGGAAACACAGCCTCTCTATTTCTTTTTCCTTTTAGATTCGGTAGACGTTTAGAGCTCAGTGGTGTGATGCTGAAAATCTGATTCATTTGAAATTTATTTGAGAAAGAAATGAAGACAAAATGAAAGAGACAAATAATTGTTATTGTTATCATTATTATTGTTATTATTATTAATATTATATAATTACTAATATAAATATAGTTGTAATTATATAATTATTAATATAAATATATAGCTACTGTATGTATAATGTATATTAGGTATATTTTTATCATTTATATTTTATAAAAAAACAAATGTATATTATTATACTTATTTGTATTAGAACTGTTTGTTCTAATCCCTGTTGCTGTGGCACTGGTCAATCTGTATTCCTAGTGCTTAATCAGTATGGTGCTGCATATTCACGACATGAATTATGACTTAAAGTTGATTTTCACAGAGCGAGAGGGAGTAAGAGAAAGCAAGAGATAAAGAGAGAGAGAGAGAGAGAGAGAGATTTTTCAGTGCAGATTTAGGTAATGAACACAATATAATTGTTTAAATGTAGTCTTACTCACCAAAAATGTACTGTAATGGATTTTTTTATAGACTTGTTTTTTATTTCTGAATTATGCAAAGACAGAACACAGCACAGTTCAGCATTACTAAAGGTTACTGTCGTTTAAATCACTTAGAGTTCGGGGTTAAACCAATTCAGTTCAGGAGACCAGACAAGTGAATAACAGTAAAAACTAAACATGGTGTCCGGATTTTTGAGAAATGGATGTTAAAAAAATTCACAATTATAAAAATAGCTTTTCATGAGGGTTCTTAGACTTATTTACATTTACAGCATTTGGGCAACACCCTTATCTGGAGTAACTTACAATTATCTCATTCATACAACTGAGCAGTTGAGGGATAAGGGCCTTGCTCAAGGGCCCAGCAGGGGCAGCACAATCCACTTGCACACTGTGTGATTTTGGCAACACTTTTTTTTTTGTCTGAGACAAATTTTGGAAAATAAATAAATAATTCCTTAGATTCCTAGATTTCAGACTCATTCCTACAGTGTGGCTTCTCCCATAACGACCGTCAAACCAAGCACCAATAGGGGCGCAATTAGCAAGACAACTTCAAACCCCCTCAGGGAATATGTCGAACGATTCACAGTACAGCAAAAAGAGAAAATTAGCGAGTTATGGCGGGAAAAGGAGTGTTTGTGTGACGTTTTTATTATCGAGGCATGTCATCAACCAAATTAACACTACAGATCGTTTTTGTTTGGTGCTAGCTACTGAGAACGCGAGTCTGTACGAGTCACGGATCGATGACGTAAAACTGGGATCACATTCAGACGGTCTGAGACTGTGTGCGCCCGCCATTACTTTTCTGATCAGAAGTCCAAAATCTTAACCACTGAGCCCACTATGTGAATCGTTCAACTAGAGGCCTGTAAAAAAAAATTTAAGCAGGCAAACTTTTATGACAACTCATGTTCTCCTCTGTTTGTCTTTCTCTCACTCTCTCTTTTTATCTCTTTCACACACACACACACACACACACAAACACTAAACTTTCTTTCTCCATTTATCAGTTTGCAAAGCCGCAAAGGCAGATCTGGTGTTTTTGGTTGATGGCTCATGGAGCATTGGTGACGACAACTTCCTAAAGATCATCCGCTTCCTGTATAGCACAGCTGGAGCGCTGGATGAGATCGGACCCGGAGGCACGCAGGTCCGAATTTTCTCTTAGTCTCTTCTCATTTAAATTAACATTCACATTTACTCATTTGGCAGACACTCGAAAGCCACGTCTCATTTAAACACTATCTCAGTATCTAATAAAGGACTAGATACAGAGGATCCCTCTCTCTATTTATCTCTCTTCCTTTCTTCGTCTCTCTCTGTTTCTTTCTTTCTTTCTCTGTGCATCTCTCTTTCTCAATACAGGTGGCCATAGCCCAGTTCAGCGATGATGCTCGCACCGAGTTTAAGCTCAACTCATATGATAACAAGGAGAGTCTTCTGGATGCCATTCAGAGGATTTCATATAAAGGAGGCAACACTAAAACAGGTAGACTTATCTCTCCGAATCTTCTGTTCAAAGTGCTGTAGTGATGGGATGCATCAAAGCTACACTATATGGACAAAAGTATTGGGACACCTGAACTTTCCTGCCATATGTGGTTCTTCTTCAAACTGTTACCACAAAGCTGGAGGCACTCATTTGTTTGGGACGTTTTTGGATGCAGTATAATAAAATGTTGCATTCACAAAAACCAGCATTGCAGTGCACAAACTGAGCTCTATGAAGATATAGTTTGGTAAGGAAGCTCTCAAATGGCCTGATACAGAGCGCTGATATCAACCCTAGGCCTCATCACCTCACAAACATCAGTACCACCATTGTGGCTGAATGAACACAAATGTCCACAAGTACATCTAGTGGAACATCTTCCCAGAAGAGTGAAGGGAATTATAAGAACAAATTGAAACTAAATTTGGAATGCAATTCTTAAAAAAGCACATACCGTACTTATAAACAGGTGTCCCCAAACTTTTGACAATATAGTGTATGTATATAGTGTGTGTATAGTGTGTGTATAGTGTATGCATTGCCATCTAAATCAAATCATACTGGCCACACCCACATATCAAAACACATGCTAGCGCAGTTAAACGGGCGAATAAAACTTAATAACACAAAGTTGTTTGACTGATAAACTCTGAACTCGGACCTTTGTTTTGTAGGAAGAGCTATGCAGCATGTGAAGGATGCGGTCTTCACCAGGGCCGGAGGAACCAGGAGGGGCGTGCCTAAAGTACTAGTAGTGCTGACGGACGGCCGTTCCCAAGACGACGTCAATAAAATCTCCCAGGAGATACAGATGGAAGGTGAGTATCTGTGTGTCCGGATCTTTCTATTCACCCGTCAGTAGAATTCACTGTGTATCGTTACCTAAATATATATATATATATATATATATATATACATTTATATAGAATTAAATATCTTCAAATTAATATAATATAAATAACCTACATAAAAACAATACGCATACGTGGAGATGAAGTGATGCAATATGATTATATTTATTTGACTAGTTTTGAGAGATGTTTTTCATTTCTTCTGCTCCAGTTCATCAGATTCATCTTGTGCCTCAGCACCTTTATCACATGTGATTGTGACTGTACACTGATCAGGCATAACATTATGACCACCTGCCTAATTTTGTGTTGGTCCCCTTTTTACTGTTAAAACAGTCATGAACTTCTTCAGCAGTTTGAGCTGCTTCTGTTGAAGTTCCCCCATGACCCTGTCGCCAGGTCACCACTGTTCCTTCCCTTGGAGCACTTTTGATAGAGACCACTGCAGACCAGGAGCATCCCACAAGAGCTGCAGTTTTAGAGATGCTCTGCCCCAGTCGTCTAGACATCACAATTTGTCAAATTCGTTCAAATTTTGTCCCTCACCCATTTTTTCCTGCTTCTAACATCAACTTTGAGAACAAAATGTTTAATTGCTGCCTACTAAATAAATCCCACTCACTAACAGCCATGATGAAGACATCATCAGTGTTCTTCACTTCACCGCTCATAATGTTATTCCTGGTTGGTGAATGTTGGTTACTATGGTTACAGTTGTTTAAAAGGTAGCACATTAATAAAGTGTGGTGATTAAACTACCTGAAACTACCAGTGTGTTTAACAGTTTGAGCCCACACCCTACAGCCAGTCACAATCAAGCATTCAGACGCACCGTAACAACGTTGTTACACTCTGACTTTCTAATCGGACCCCAGGATTAATTAAAACGTATTGTCTATATCGAGTGAAATCTGTTTCAACTCAAATGTTTGTATTCACTGTAATGTGTGTATTTGGCTGTGATGGAGTGTACTGAGATTCTATTACTAGACACATTTGCAGTTTTTGCGGTACTAACGCTCATATTAAACTCCAGGTTACATTGTGTTTGCGATCGGTTTTGCGGACGCCGACTACGGAGAGCTGGTCAGCATCGGCAGCAAACCCAGCGAGAGGCACGTGTTCTTTGTGGACGACCTTGACGCTTTCCGGAAAATCGAAGAAAAACTAATCACGTTCGTGTGCGAGGCTGCATCGGCGAGTGAGTCTCTGATCCAAATACGTGTGCTGATGTAAAAAACTAACAAAGAAAATCTTTGAGTGTGAATGTCGGAATTTTTTAAAACGTCTACTACAGTCTTGGAATGATTGTTCTGTTGTGTTTTGCAGCTTGTCCTTCTGTAGCGATGAGTGGAAGCACATTACCAGGTCAGTCACACAAAGATATTAGTGCATTGGGTCAATACGCACAAAAGCATATTCATACGCTAATATTATTTATACCAGCTGTACCATTTGTATATACAGTACATACACTATATGAGCAAATGTTTGTCAAGACCTGACCATAAAATTCATACAGTATGTGCTTTTTGAACATCTCATGAGTCCCCATTTGCTTTTATAATAAGCTCCATTTTTTTTTAAGGAGGATGTAACACTAGATCTTGGATTGTGTTTCGTAGAGATTTGTGCGCATTCCCAATGACAAGGGTGTTAATAAAGTCAGGAAATGATATAGGTGAGGTAAGGTGGCCTGGGGTGCAGTCAGTGTTACAGATTAACTCTAAGGTGTTCAGAAGGGTTGAGATCGAAACTCTATAATGGGAGATCTTTCAATCCAACCCATGTATTACATATCTTCATGGAGCTGGTTTTGTGCTCAAATTAGCACAAATTCAATTGATTGAATAATCACATTTGTATAATACAGTGTACAGTGTGTGTGTGTGTGTGTGTGTGTGTGTGTGTGTGTGTGTGTGTGTGTGTGTGTGTGTGTGTTTTAAATTTAATATTTTATTTTCTAAAGATAAGATCTACTTAACTGTTTCTGCTTATTTTAGAAGACTTTAACAAATGTCTTTATTCCCCCCTATTATTCAATTATTCACTCCCTTGAAATGTGGAATTGTCAGGATTTTCTCCTTTTAAAAGAAATTTTTGAAGTTGGACATAAAACTCTAAAGAATCCATATCGCTAGCGTTAGCTGCTAATCTCTTCCTCTATTCTTTAGCATGTTCTAATCGTAAGAAAATGCACTCAGGGTGCAAGGCGGAGACTAAACAAACTTGCGGTCAACCACTTCATCCTTTCCTGAGGAAACTCAGATTTTAATTATCTTCCGCACGTAAAAATACAATATATATATATATTTGTGTGTGTGTGTGTGTCTTTTCTGTCTTATTAACTTTGAGACAGAAACCAGAGGCTGTTATGAGAATCATAGCTGTTATAGTGTGATAACGAAAAACTAGTCTCATGGATGTTCTAGTTTATGAGTAATTTCAGCTCTGAACATAAACAGACTAATTAGAAAAGATCGTATGGATTGTTGCCATGTAATTTTTCAAAAATCAGAAAAAACTAATTTAAGCTTTGAGGAATTAGTCATTGTTTACCCCTTTAGCTACACAATATGAGATGAGTCAGTCCTGATGGTAAGATTAACAGATATGGAATTGTGGACTTTTTTTTTATCTGATTTATGAGTCTGAGCAGGTTCCCTGATTTAAACATGACTCACTGTCTCTAATCTTTGCCCATTATACAGGTTTTAGAATGATGGAAATGTTTGGACTGGTGGAGCATCTGTACAGCAATGTGGCCGGTGTTTCCATGGAGCCAGGAACCTTTAACAGTTTTAGTAGCTTCAGACTGGCCAGTGATGCCATGCTGGCACAACCCACCAGGTACACACACACACACAAACACACCTTCCTATTCTCGTGAGGAGATTACTTTAACATAGATTTTAACACAGCATATTTATGCTATGGTTAAATTAATACAAACCTTTACCTCAAACTAATTTGAAACAAAAATATTGGATGGATTGAATGGATGGATGGATGGAGGGATGGATGGATGGATGGATGGATGGATGGATGGACGGACGGACGGACGGACAGACAGACAGACAGACAGTAAGATGGATGTATGGATGTATGGATGTATGGATAGATAGATAGATAGATAGATAGATAGATAGATAGATAGATAGATAGATAGATAGATAGATAGCTTATTTAAACAAGCCAAACTCTCAGATAGTCCTATCCTCCAGAGGACATTCAATTCACACCAAATTATAAGTACACACAGCACATTTTGGATGCCTCTGTATCTGTACATCAAATGATATTATAATATTCTGGGCTCAGTAGACAGTAAATAGTGTTTATTTTGCTTTTTTATTTTCCTCTGTTCTCTGCAATTACCAAGCTGTACAGATTATAGAGCTTCATTCATCATTTCCGTCTCACTTTGATGTGGAGACAGTGTTATATCCTGTAGATTCACATCAATATACTACACCGCTTGTTAGCTTGCTTTAACAAACACACACACACACACACACACACACACACACACACACACACACATACAAACACACACATTTTGAGGGCATCAAAGTTGGTTCAGATGGCTAGACTTTAAATCCTTAAATAGGATCTTTGGATGGATGGATGGATGGATGGATAGGTAGATAGATCAATAGAGAAATAAATCTATACACATTTACGCACATATAACTTTTGATTGTGTTTTGATTTCAGGTTCATCCACCCTGAGGGTCTGCCATCTGATTACACAATCACTGTGGTGTTCCGCCTGCTTCCTCAAACCCCCCAGGAACCCTTTGCATTATGGGAAATTCTCAACAGCAGAAATGAACCCTTAGTGGGTGTCATCCTAGACAGTGAGTAAAAAGAGAGAGAGACAGACAGACAGAGAGAGAGTGAGAGAGAGAGAGAGAGAGAGAGAGAGAGAGAGAGAGCAGTAACATTATTGTCTTTT
>MU551588.1:689085-754488 GCA_024362625.1 Silurus asotus
GTATAGATAGATAGATAGATAGATAGATAGATAGATAGATAGATAACTTATTTAAACAAGCCAAACTCTCAGATAGTCCTATCCTCCTGAGGACATTCGATTCACATTAAATTATAAGTACACACAGCACATTTTGGATGCCTCTGTATCTGTACATCAAATGATATTATAATATTCTGGGCTCAGTAGACAGTAAATAGTGTTTATTTTGCTTTTTTATTTTCCTCTGTTCTCTGCAATTACCAAGCTGTACAGATTATAGAGCTTCATTCATCATTTCCGTCTCACTTTGATGTGGAGACAGTGTTATATCCTGTAGATTCACATCAATATACTACACTGCTTGTTAGCTTGCTTCAACAAACACACACACACACACACACACACACACACACACACACACACACACACACATATTTTGAGGGCATCAAAGTTAATTCAGATGGCTAGACTTTAAATCCTTAAGTAGGATCTTTGGATGGATGGATGGATGGATGGATAGGTAGATAGATCAATAGAGAAATAAATCTATACACATATACGCACATATAACTTTTGATTGTGTTTTGATTTCAGGTTCATTCACCCTGAGGGTCTGCCATCTGATTACACAATCACTGTGGTGTTCCGCCTGCTTCCTCAAACCCCCCAGGAACCCTTTGCATTATGGGAAATTCTTAACAGCAGAAATGAACCCTTAGTGGGTGTCATCCTAGACAGTGAGTAAAAAGAGAGAGAGACAGAGAGAGAGAGTGAGAGAGAGAGAGAGAGAGAGAGAGAGAGAGAGAGAGAGAAAGAAAGCAGTAACATTATTGCCTTTTTTTTTGTGTTTCATTTCTTTTTCTTTTTTTTTATCTGTCCACAGACGCAGGGAAAACACTGACATTCTTCAATAACGACTACAAGGGTGATTTTCAGACCGTAACATTTGAGGGTGCTGAGATTAAGAAGCTCTTTTACGGCAGTTTTCACAAGGTGAGCGCTGACCAACTCCATCACGTTCAGTACGAAAACACAAATAGCTACAGACAATGCGGAGCTGCATTTTGGAAAAGTATGAAAAAGTATGAAATTTGATTTTGAGTGATTTCCAGGTCTGGAAAAAAGAACACTAAGTATTTCTGAGTGTTGCTGGTGTTTCTAAAACCTACAATTAAGAATTTGTAAAAAGAAATATTTTTTTATAAAACCAAAGCAACATCTACACAAACCCGGATAAATCAGAACACGGCGTTTTCATCTAAAAACGCTACTTTCGTTTTCCACCGTCAACTTAAAGTTGCTCATCCACACTTAAACGTCTGCAAACATTTACGTACCTGTATTGCGCATGTGCAAAACGAGGTTAATTTGTATGAGCTACAAAATAATAGCACACATCAGAGATTGTAACTCTGATAAACACCAGGGATTGTAACATGACGCTTGTTGGAATTTGAAAATCATTCTGTTCAGATGTTAAATATAATCTTAATAATCTTTAGGAAGTCTGCATATTTGAGTCTGGAAAAGTATGACATTTTAAAAAGAAAAACGTGTAGAAACCATGTCTACCGTAACAGTGTATGTGTCCGCTATCCCTGTTGTTCCCTGTGCGTCCATGCTTCCATGATTCCATGCTCCTGGCTACAATTCAAAGGAAGCACTCAGTTACGTTTACCATTTGCTACAGTCTCATTTTAAGATTCCTTGTGTTTACACGAAAGACAATTTATTTTACTCCCGGTTTCTGAGGCCTGGTCTATCCGTGACAGTACGCTACTCAGACCTCTTTAAAGCACAGCCCATGAAATGAGCTATGAGGACAGGGGTCTTCTCACTAAGGATGACTGAAAATAGAACTTTATTTTGTCTGTGATTTAGATTGAGCAACCTTCAAAATGAGCCAGGCTCGACATCAAACACATAAATTACATATCAACAGTTCAACTTCATGATAAAAAAAACCCGACTTATTATTCATGCCTCAGTTAACGCTGAGAAAAAGACATCTGTTTTATCTGAAGGAGGAATTACTGTTGTGATGTGTTAAAGTGCCAGAAATAAACATTATTTTAAAATAATCAGTATTTATTAAAAAAATACAACTTCTTTCACTACTAGAACAGTAGCTATTCTCCTACTCTATTAAGCCTTACACACAAGACATGGGTGATATTATTATTATTATTATTATTATTATTATTATTATTATTATTGCTATTCTTTTTATAAAAAATAATCATTAACATAAATTAATTTGAATACATAATGCTTTATTGACAGATTAGTGGGTAGAAATAATGGAAATATGTGGTTGTGTGGTTGTGTGTGTGTGTGTGTGTGTGTGTGTGTGTCTGCATTCCTGGCATACATGATATTGAAGATTCAGCTTTTTTGGTTCTATTTAGCATTCAGTCTCCTCTTTAGACTATTATCTATACCAAACATGCTGTTTGTACAGCCCATCGAGAAAGCGAAGGAGAATTTGAGTGTGTGTGTGTGTGTGTGTGTGTGTGTGTGTGTGTGTGTGTGTGTGTGTGTGTGTGTGTGTGTGTGTGTGTGTAAGGCAGGGAGAGGAAAGCTTTTGTTCCCGGTTCAATTCCTCTGTAATTCCCATCTTCCAGATTTTCATAATGCCGTTTTTGCAGGTTTTCTGGGAATGTGAACAGATTTATATAAATGTATTACATATAAAGTTTACATTAATAACATACTACATTCATCCAAACATGATTTTATCGATTATATTACATTTAATATAAAACGTTTTGTATATTATTCATTATATTATACACTGTATCTCATTTTAGTATCTTCTCAAGGGACAATACTAAAGAAATGAAACTTGGATATATTTAAGAGTAGTCAATGTGCAGCTTGTACAGCAGTACAAATGTACTGTCCTCTAATAATAACTCAGTTATGTTGTTGATGTTTTTGTCTGCTTGACAGAACTATACCTATTTGTGTATCTTGTATTAAAACAGTTAAGATTTGGTGATTTGAGTACAATTCTCTCATACTGACCACTGGATTTTCAATATGGCACCTCATGGTAAAGACCCTGTGAGGATTTTAAAATTAGAATTGTTGCTCTTCACAAAGATGCTGTAAGATCTGTAAAACCCTGAAACTATGTTACAGTACAGTGGTCAGGGTCATACAGAGGTTTTTTCAAGATGGATTCCACTCTAAACAGGCCTCACGAGGGTCCATCAAAGAAGCTGAGTCCTCATGCTGTGCTTCAAGCGCAGAAGCTGCCTTTAAAAAACAGACGCATGAGTGCTGCCAGACTACACGCCACATACTGCAACAAGTCAGTTTACACGGCCGTTGTCCCGGGAGGAAGCCTCAGTTTGCTGAAGACGACCTGTCCAAGAGCATGAATTACTGGAACCCTGTCCTGTGGTCTGATGAGACGAAGATAAACTTGTTTGGGTCAGATGGTGTCCAGCACGTTTGGCGACTCCCTGGTGAGGAGAACCGAGAAAATTGTGTCTTGACTACAGTCAAGCATGGTGGTGGTAGCATCATTGTCTGGGGCTGCATGAGTGCTGCTGGTACTGGGGAGCTGCAGCTCATTGAGGGAAACAAGGATTCCAACATGCCCTCTGACACTCTGACATTCTGAAGCAGAACATGAATCCCTCCTTTCAGAAACTGGTCCGAACGTTTTCCAACAAAATAACAGACTTGACCTCCAGACCTGATCCCTACTGAGCACCTGTGGGGCTCCTGAAGTGGAAGGTGGAGAAGCACAATGTGTATAACATCCAGCTCTGTGGTGTCATTATAGAGAGGTGGAAGGGGTTTCCAGCAACAACCTGTGCAGCTCTGGTGAATTTCATGGCCAGAAGGATTAAAGCAGTGCTAGAAAACAATGGTGCACAAAATATAGGGTGTACTAACTTTTCTCGCCAGTTATTTAGACATTAATGGCTGTATTTTGAGTTATTTTTAGAGTACAGTAAATGTGTACTGCTGTTCAAACTGCACATTGACTATCTAAAATATATCCCTTGAGAACAAATAATAAAATGGTTGCTGAAATGTGAGGGGTGCACTTACTTTTGTGAGACACTGTATATTATTAATCATGTATTTGATTACAATTTAATGGCATGTCTATTATATTCAGCTCCTTAGTAAGTACATGAACAAGCATCCAACATTAGCTTGCTAGTTACTTGCTGCAGATTTTAGGCAAGCTACACTCTATAGACAAAAGTTTGTGGACATAAGATTAGCATGAGCTTTTCAAACATCTTATTCTACATTTACTGTTATGCTGTTATAATATTCTCCACTCTTCTGGGAAGATCTTTCAGTAGATTTTAGCGAGCTTGTGGAGATTCATTCAGCTACAAGGGTGTTAGTAAAGTCAGGTACTGATGTAGGTGAGGTGAGGAGACCTGGGGTGCAGTCAGCGTTCACATTCATCCCAAAGGTGTTTAATTAGTTTGAGCTCAGAGCTCTTTAGCAGGCCACTCAAGATCTTCCATGCTAACTCATATAAAGTAAATCTTAATGGAGCTGGATTTGTGCACATGGGCAGTGTCAACACGTTTGGGTCTCCCAGTTCAAGTGAAAGGAAAATTCAATGCTACTGCATCTAAAGACGTCCTATACAATTGTGTAATAACTTATATAACTTTCATGACAGTTTTGGGAAGAACCACATATGAATGGAATAGTCACATGTCCCAATACTTTTGTCCATATAGTGTATGTAGGTTAGGGGAACAGGCTGTTAATTCTAATCATGAAAACATTACTATGATGATATGATAATTAGATGAGTGATCTGAGGTACAGCTCTCCCTCCTAACTTCCTGCAATTACAAACATCTTCTGTTTATTTGGAAAAAGTGTCCAGTTTGATGCAATGCAGTAAATAAATGAATGTAAAAATTAATTTTTTTTCTTTTAAAAAAATATTGTCTCCACACATTGTTATGTCTAATGTCCTGTGCAAATTGTATAGTAATTGCTAAAGACGTCTTGAAACAGTGTTATGCAATACACACACACACACACACACACACACACACACACACACACAGATGCAGTGGTCATTGTTGGGATTTTAAGTCTCCAGAGGACAGTGACTGGACACACAAAATTACTTAATTATTTAAAAAAATATTAAATTACTTCTAATATCTAACCCAGTGTCATTGCAAGAAGTTATTATGGTCAGGGCACACACACACACAGAGATGCAGTGGTCATTGTTGGGATTTTAAGTCTCCAGAGGACAGTGACTGGACACACAAAATTACTTAATTATTTAAAAAAATATTAAATTACTTCTAATATCTAACCCAGTGTCATTGCAAGAAGTTATTATGGTCAGGGTTTAAAATGTAATGTTTAACCACATTTTAAATCTCCTTAAGCGTCCACTTTTCTTTTTCCATTTTAAAGATTACATTTACTGTATCTCTCTTTTGATTTTACTCTTTTGAACTGACTTTTAATGAATCTTGAAGCCTAAAAGTAGGCAGTTCTGTAAAAAAATGTGTGTGTGTGTGTGTGTGTGTGTGTGTGTGTGTGTGTGTGTGTGTGTGTGTGTGTGTGTGTGTGTGTGTAGTTGCATATAGCTGTGAGTAAAACACTGGCACAGGTGATGGTGGACTGTAAGCTGGCTGAAGAGAAGATCATTAACGCTGCTGGAAACATCACTATTGACGGCATGGAGGTTCTTGGAAGAATGGTCCGATCCCGTGGAGACAGGGACAACTCTGCACCGGTATGTGTGTGTGTTGGTGTGTGTGTGTGTGTGTGTGTGTGTGTGTGTGTGCGTGTGTAGAGTTGGTATATGTTTGACTTTATTTTTTTTACTGTATGGTTCTAAAAATTATTTATAAAAATTGTTTTTTTGTAATGTAATTATGTAATAAATGTACCCAGGCCTAAAGATCTATGGTCCTACGTGTGTGTGTGTGTGTGTGTGTGTGTGTGTGTGTGTGTGTGTGCAGTTTCAGCTCCAGTTGTTTGATATAGTGTGTAGTACATCATGGGCTCGTCGAGACAAGTGCTGTGATCTTCCCAGTCTGGTAAGCTCTTTGTCACACATTACAGAACACAGAGCTACATCACACAACATAGAGCTTCATAACAGAACACAGAGCTACATCACACAACATAGAGCTTCATAACAGAACTTAAAGCTACATCAAACAACATAGAGCTTCATAACAGAACACAGAGCTACATCACACAACATAGAGCTTTATAACAGAACACAAAGCTAAATCACCAACATAGAGCTTCATAACGGAACTTAGAGCTACATCAAACACATCACACATCATAGAGCTACATAACAGAACACAGAGCTTCATCAAAAAACACAGAGCTACATCACACAACATAGAGCTTCATAACAGAACACAGAGCTACATCACACAACAAAGAGCTACATAACAAAACACACAGCTACATCACACAACATAGAGCTACATAACAGAACACAGATCTACATCACACAACATAGAGCTACATAACAGAATACAGAGCTACATCACACAACATAGAGCTACATAACAGAACACAGAGCTATATCACACAACATAGAGCTTCATAACAGAACACAGAGCTACATCACACAACATAGAGCTACCTAACAGAACACAGAGCTACATCACACAACATAGAGCTACCTAACAGAACACAGAGCTACGTCACACAACATAGAACTTCATAACAGAACACAGACCTACATTACACAACACAGAGCTACATCAAACAACATAGAGCTACATAACAGAACACAGAGCTACATCACAGAACAAAGAGCTACATAACAAAACACAGAGCTACATCACAAAACATAGAGCTTCATAACAGAACACAGAGCTACGTCACACAACATAGAGCTACATAACAGAACACAGAGCTACATCACACAACATAGAGCTACGTAACAGAACACAGAGCTACATCACAACATAGAGCTACATAACAGAACACAGAGCTACATCACAGCATAGAGCTACATAACAGAACACAGAGCTACATCACAACATAGAGCTACATAACAGAACACAGAGCTACATCACAGCATAGAGCTACATAACAGAACACAGAGCTACATCACACAACATAGAGCTACGTATTAGAACACAGAGATACATCACACAACATAGAGCCTCATAACAGAACACAGAGTTGCATCACACAACATAGAGCTACATAACAGAACACAGAGCTACATCACACAACATAGAGCTACGTATTAGAACACAGAGATACATCACACAACATAGAGCTTCATAAGAGAACAAAGAGCTACATCACACAACATAGAGCTACATAACAAAACACAGAGCTAAGGACTAAAGTAAATTGTCCTTGCCACATAGTGTGCAGCTGAGTGCAAACAGTCCAGACAAATGACAGAGCAAACAGACAATACAAGACAGTGTGGGACAAAATCACAAAATACCGCTGACCAGTAAACCTACTGTTTAATTTGTTATAGTGTGAAATGAGAGAACAATAAACAAGAGTGTTCTTGTAAAACATAAACACAACATGTAAAAAATGCTATAATCTTATTATAATATAACATGGGTGCTGCTGTAGACATGGATGTGTATAAATTGTAGTTAGTATTGAGTGTGTGTTTGAGTTCCGTTTTTTAACTGGTCAGTAACACACAGTTGAGTGTGTGTGTGTGTGTGTGTGTGTGTGTGTGTGTGTGTGTGTGTGTGTGTGTGTGTGTGTGTGTGTGTGTGTCAACATCTATATTCATGAGATTTTTTTAAACCATCTTAATGCAGTTTTTGTTTTTGTTTATTATGTGTGCTGTTGTTGTTTATAATGTTGTTGACTTTCAGAGGAAGGAGGCTGATTGTCCGGCACTGCCTCGAGCTTGCACATGCAGTCAAGACAGTAAAGGCCCTCCTGGTCCTCCTGGACCTCAGGTACACACACAAAGATACACTTTCAAATAAGTATTTAAAATGTGCCTCAAAGGTCATTACAAACTCAAATAATTTTGTGTATATGTGTGTGTGTGTGTGTGTGTGTGTGTGTGTGTGTGTATGCACTTCACAGGGAGGTCCAGGTATTAGAGGGTCAAGAGGAGATCGAGGAGAACCCGGCCCTGTGGTACAGTCTGATTATTATTGTCTGATTGGTTTTACAGCACTACAGCGATAGGATTATTGTTAGAATTTTCTGTGCGTTTGTGTGTGTCACAGGGTCCAGTGGGTCCAGTTGGAGAATCCGGAGTACCAGGACCTCAGGGCCCCCCCGGCCCCCAGGGACACAGCGGGCGATCTGTCAGAGGCCCTCCGGTAACACATAAACACACATGAGTGTATGACTGTGTTATCAGCAAAATGTAGATGCTGTGTGCTTTTTACAGCTATTGTTTTTCTAAAAGATTTGTTCAAGTGATAAATACCTGAGAATCTGCTCATTTAGGAGCTGAACGTGTGTCGGATCTCAAAAAAGAAGTGACCTTAGAAAGTTTGCTATGGATCGTTTGTCATTCTTGTGCATGGCAGATGAATTACCTTGGCAAAGATAATCCAGAAATGAAAGCATGCCAAGATTGGTGTGTGTGTGTGTGTGTGTGTGTTTGTGTGTTTGTGTGTGTGTGTGTGTGTGTGTGTGTGTGTGTGTGTGTGTATACTAAGATTAGATTTTGTGTGTGTGTGTGTGTGTCTGTGTTTAGGGTGGTCCAGGTGAGAGAGGGGAAAAAGGTGAAGCAGGACTTCGAGGTACTCAGGTAAAAGCTATAGTATTGCTCAAACTCCAACTCACACACAGTGTGGATAATAATAACTGAATATTAATCCGTTTCTATACAACAATGCATTATTTACAAGAATCCACAGAAAATATCAGAAGTAACAGTTGCATTTAATCTAAAAAGAATGTGTGGAAATGGTCTGTTTTTAAATAGTGTATTTTTGGCACTCTGGAAAAACCCATGCAGTTTAAGTGTTTTCTACAATCAATAGTTTTAAAACCCGCGTTTTTCCTGAACTGAGTATGTTTGAAGTACTTCAAGAATACTTTTAAGTCTGGTCACCCCTGAAATGAAAACTGGAGACAATCTTAGATATGTTCCAAGATTTTATTTTAAATACCACTAAAGTCAAGTCAAGTAAGCTTTATTGTCATTTCAAGCATATACAGTGCAGTACACAGTTGGAAGAAAAATTGATGAGGACAACGATGACCGTGAAATGAAGAAGGTCATATCAGCGTACAAGTGCCAAAATACATGAAGTACTTTGTGTTCATCGGTGTAAAAAAGAACACAGAGCAAATTCTGCCCAGACATTTTACAATCTTTTTTCCTTAAAAGTGTAAAGAAGATTTAGCCTTAAAATGTAAATTAAGTGTAGGAAATGAGTAAAGGAACACACGGCTGTGTGATACCACTACCGAGTCAGCAGGTGGTAGTCAGCGGTATTTACACCTTTGCAGGTGCCGGCCCCTCAGCAGGTCAGGTTAGGGGATTGTTTAAATGATAATCATGGTCTCGGACTCCTTTTGGTTAAAGATGTTCATTGATAGCTTGCTGCCTCTCAAAGACTCATTAAATTAAGACTATAATTAAAATTCTTCATTAAAAACACATATTTACTTCTGTGAAATTTAAGCCATTTTGCGGATTCAATTTGGCACATAGCTATTTTGTTTCGCGAATGGTCCCGATTTATCCAGAATTTTAATAGATATCAATCAATGTTCAGCTCATTGATATCATTATATGAATAGATTGTTGCACTACATTACAAGAGTAACATTATAGTCTTTTCATATAAACTAAGTAGAGTCTTGTGACAAAAATGGTAACAGAAACATTAGAGACACAATAAACCATAGTAGTCAAGTCAAGTCAAGTTTATTTGTATAGCGCTTTTCACAACAGACATTGTCTCAAAGCAGCTTTACAGAAACCAACAGTAAAGGTGACTGGTGTGCATTTATCCCTGATAAGCAGCCATGGCAACTGTGGCAAGGACAAACTCCCCTAGATATTATGAGGAAGAAACCTTGAGAGGAACCAAACTCAAAAGGGGAACCCATCCTCATTTGGGTGACATCAAGAGTTTGATCATAAATCTTCAACAATACAGAACACTGGAGAGTGAGAACTAACATGATTACTGGAGTATAAGATTATAAGTGATGTTCTTACTGCAGTCTTATACAGTCTATATGGTTAGTAGCTCCTAGTTTTATGAGCTCAGCATTTGTGATCATCACAGATCCAGCATCAGCTTCTCCATGCCAGAGCCTTTAAACACTTCAGGAGGTCCAATGTCAAAACTCCACACATGTAGGGGGATCCAGTTGGCACTGGTACGTCTCTAGATGGTTCGGGATGTTTGCGAGTTCGGCATCTTCTCGGCATAATACTTTGTATACTTAAGTACAGGCAAAAACTATTATACTTTTACTCGAATGAAAGTTCAAAGGGACACTTTTACTTTTACTTGAGTCGTATTTTACCTGCTATATCTCTACTTTTACTCAACTACATGATTTGTGCACTTCGTCCACCACTGGTATATATACAAGTTATCTAGATTTCTAAAAATCTGTTTTTCACTACAGGGTGTCCCAGGAAACCCGGGATCCGCAGGACGGGATGGCCCACCAGGACCCAGAGTAAAGTCTCTTTCACTCAGGATTGGTGTATAGAAGTATTCAGATTATGTAGCATTAGCTGTGTTTGGCTAACACGTGTTCTGCTCCACAGGGTTTGCCAGGCAATGATGGACCACAGGGCAGAACAGGGCCTCCAGGAAATATAGTGAGTACAAGACACGTGCACACAAACACATAAATTCAGTTATAATTAATTGCATGCATAATATTACGTAGCATACAAGTTATTTTACTATTAAGAGCATGCTCTTACAATGAAAATGCTTCACACGCATACAGTTTACATCAGTTCTTCCATGGTTTATTTTCAAATAGGGATTAATAATGTGTGGGTGAATGTTTAAGTGCACTGAAAGTAAAAATTCTGAGATTTAAGTTGCCTAACAGAACTTCACAGATAAAATGTTTGGGAATATATAGATATAAAGCTCCAATCCTGCTGAACAAATCTGGGATAAAAATAAACGCTAATTCCACCTCAGGCCTTCGCTCATCACCTACATCACTACCTGACTTCACTAACACTCTTTGTAGCTAAATGAATCTCCACAAGCTCACTCCAACATCTAGTGGAACACCTTCCCAGAAAAGTGGAGGTTATTTTAACAGCAAATGGGAACTAAATGTGGAATGGGATGTGTAAAAAGTACATACTAATCCTATGGTCAAATGTCAACATTTTTTGTATATCTTTGCACAGCTTATAAATCATTAAATACAGTATGTAAGGTATCGTGTAACACAATCGCAGGTAAACTAGTGCTTTATTGAGTTCAGGGCAGAATAATTCAGAAATGCGAGGCAAAATTGAAGAGGCAAATCAGGATTAAAGAATAATAAAATTTAGGCGAAGCTGTAATCGAGAACTAGACACAGAAATGAATCTTAAACTGCATAATCAGTACTGCATTCAGAATCAAGCGGATTGGTCAAGTCGGGCTTACAAACACAGGTCCTGAGCCATATTTTGGGACTCGACAACAAAAACACAGTGGCATTTAAACACCAGCTAACCACAGGGTTAACGGAAACAGCTGTGAACAATAGGGACACGTGGAAACTACAAATCAAGACAGAAAACGTGCTCCTCTCCATGAGCTCCAAGCAGGCATCGCCCAGGAGGAGGGGAGGAAATCTTTTTTTTTTTCAACAATTCGATTTATCAAAGCTATGTGCTAACCAGAGGTGGAAAGTAATAAATTACATTTACTCATCATGTCATTGAGTAGTTTGTTGTGCACTTCTAACTTTTTCAAGTAGCTTTTTAAAAGAAAATGTTTTTATTTAGTACTGTATGTTTTGTTTAAAGTATTGTACTTAACTTCATTTTAAATCATATCCGTTACTTGATTTACAGGTTTCAAATAGCAATTTATCGGGTATAGATGTATAGACAACAAACACGAATTTGCGGTAGAATACACAAAACATTTTTGACACACTTTCAATTGTACAGACCATCACAGAAAACAGCATTACATTATGTAGAACATGAAGAATAAAGAAAAAAAAAATTGTAATTGCTTTTTGCATTTTTTCCTGTGCTTATCATTTTCCCTCCCAGTGGTCAGGTTGAAATCTGTGTTCAGTAGCTTAGACCTTTCTATAAATTCAGTCAATGCTCTATTAAACAGTGTATAACCCTATAACGTGGCCCTCTCTCAGTGCAATGTGACCCCAGTTGTCTTTAGAGCAACTGCTGCATCTTTTGCTCTGGTTTGTGAAAAATGACCTTTTATTCTTTTAGCATCAAACTGCTGGAATAAATGTTTTATGCATCATTGCTCTGCCTGCTATATTACATGCTTCAACATTATTATGCACACATAACAAGTTTATATAGTTGGTTAAACAATATATAAAATAATATTTTATACAAAAAATTTAATATAATAAATCAGATGAATGCAATTTTTTTTAATATATATAATTTTGCTTACATTGGCACACATTATATTGATTTAAATAAAATAAATTAAACAATGTAATTAAATATTTTACATTTGTTAGTCCCAATTTGGTTAATACAGATGTTTATGTAAGTGCACGTGTTTGTTTTACATTTAAACAAACGCTATTCATTCCAGATTTCAGTGAGATTATAAACCATTACTGGGTACAGGTGTAGAAATCGTCCTGAGTTGCTCACATGACAGTGTTTATGATCAAAGCAGCAGTTTAAAGATACAAATCTATAGAATCTGGCTGAGGTTATACACTGAGTGAGTATCCATATGGATATTGAATCCTTTTGTTATAACTGAACTATTTAAAGTAAATGTCAAGCATTGAAAATATTAAGAAGCATTAATTTTGCGAGCTCAATTTCTCTTTTAGCCATACTTTGAATACTTCTTTAAGCCGTGCAGAACCTTAATGAAGTTTTCTCTGACAGCTCTCTGAGGATCAGAATGAACAGCGATCGCTCTTTCATCTCTTTCCCCCGTAGTCTTATTCCTGCCTCGCCCATGTTTAGAATGTTAACGCCAGAACAACCGTCTCTGGCACGAAACTTTAAGCTCTAGCCGCAGAGCACCGGCATCATATACAAGGCCGTCTTCGCTTTGATCTCACAGTGTTCCCTCTTTCATCCCACCACCATGCCATAAAGAAGCACCGACTTTGTCTCTTTAATCTGGAACTCAGTGCGTCTGTGTTAATACAGCTGCTCTGTGCTCTCTGCAGGGAGGACCAGGAGCTCCAGGGGCACCGGGTCAGAACGGCCCTCCAGGACCCACTGGCGAACAGGGACCCCCAGTAAGAACACAGGGAAATGGTTGGGTGTTGTGTTTGTAATGTATGTCGGGTGAAGTCAAGGGAAGTCATAACTTTTTGCAAATACACTGCTTAACCCTAAACTACTATTTAATGCATGCAAGTTTCTCCCCTCCAGCATCTGCATCAGAATAATATAACAAGAGCATTTTATTTTACCCAGACTGCAACAGAATGGTTATAGGAAGCTCAATTTTTGTTCAGTTGTTCAGAAGGTCCCTTAGCTGCTCTAGTGGAAATTTTCAAAAGATTATTAGAAAGATCATTACAAGATTTCAGCATTTGAGGAGGCTGCTAATGACTTTTTAATTACATACAGATTTAGGCTGCAGCAAAGGTTTCAGCTCGACAGTCAAAAATTCAGTGAATGTGGTTTGTAAACGTTTAAGAGGCTGGAAAGACAACATTTAAAATACAAAAATATTTTTTGTCTGTAAGCGGACATAATGCACATTTAAATGCTGCTTAAATTATTCCGAACGACTTACAACTGAGCACTTGAAGGTTTAAGGCTTTGATCAAGGGACCAGCAGTGGCAGCTTGGTGTCCAATGCCTTAACTCCTAAACTACCACCTGCCCACCTGTTACTAAAAGTGCAGAAAAGTGTTTAGAATGGTCCAGAAAGCCTTCCATTTTTAGATCCCTAGTCTGAGACTTGAAAACAAATTGTTCATAACTATTTTTTAAGCTTCAGTAAGCTCTTTATATCAAGTCCCTGGTCAGGCTTGTGGTGGATCCCAAATCGATAACAGGAACACCAGAAGTGAGGCAGGAATACACCCTGCAGAACACTGTATGTCTTTGTTATCATGAGTACAGAAATATTAACTTGAACATCTCTCTTTGTCTGTCTTAGGGTCTCTTAGGTTCAAAAGGGGAGAAGGGAGAACGCGTAAGTGAAATCCTGCTTTGTCCTTTTATTTTCCTGCGAGCATTACTAATGAGGTTTCGAGTAGAGTGTGTGTAATGCTCTGTAATGTGGTGTATGTAACTCATCATAGGCTTACTCGTGTTTTCAAAGGTGCATGTAAGAGTTTGTTTGTGTGTGTGTGTGTGTGTGTGTGTATGTGTGTGTGTGTGTGTGTGTGTGTGTGTGTGTGTGTGTGTGTTTGTGATTTGTACAGGGGGATGCACAGTCTACTTCATCAGTCCAAGCCATTGCCAGACAAGTGTGTGAGCAGCTTATACAAAGTGAGTTCATTGCAAGACACTGGGTTACTGATCGGAGGGTCGGGGGTTCAAGCCACTCTTGGGCCCTTGAGCAAGGCCCTTAACACTCACATATCATGGCTGACCATGCGCTCTGACCCCAACTTCTGAGCAAGATATGTAAAGAGCAAAATTTCACTGTGCTGTAATGTTTATGTGAAAGATAAAGGCTATTTAAAAAAAAATAAACGTATTGATACAAACCTGGATCAAATAAAAAACTACAAAGATGTAAGTTTGCAGTTATATAATGGTAAATATTATCATCATTCAGCACTCTCTCTTTCTCTGTGTCTCTCTCAGCTCACATGTCTCGGTACAACTCCATCCTGAATCACGTCCCGAGGCAGCAGACGGTCTCGATACGCAGTGTTCCCGGGCCTCCAGGTGAGCCCGGTCGGCCCGGTCCTCCAGGACAGCAAGGAGAGCAGGGTCCGCCCGGGCGTCCCGGATTTCCGGGAAATAGTGGAGACAACGGGGAGCCTGGAGCCAGAGGTGCTGATTAACATGGGATCTGGTTGTGTGGGGGAGATTAGAAACAGACTCTCAGGAAGGGGGATCATGAGGGATCCGCAATAAGGCCGTGTTAGATTAAAAGAAGAGATTAGGGACTATATGTGGTATTTGCATTGAAGAAGAGATTAGGGAATGACACGCTGAATCCGAAGAGTCTTAACCTTATCGCCATGAAGGCTGGATTTCGTGTTACAAAAGACAACATAAATCCCTTTGTTTCCGCAAGTAATGCACCTGGAATCTTTGCTGGTGTTTTCTTCAACCACCTACCTCATTTTTCTCACAAAAGTTAGTTTTTTTAATGTAAAATTAAGTAGGATTTGGCAAATGAATGAAATTTCTGTATCTTATGAAGAGTTGGAATTTGAAACATATGACAAATTATTGTACAATTCACAATTATACAATAATTTTTCTGGATATATATATAAATAGAGACATAGCACAAAATTCTCTGAAATTTATTTTATTTTATTTTATTTTTTGACCCATGCTTGATAAGGCTGAAAATTGTGACATTTCTAACTGGTTTTTTTCCCCCAAAGAAAACACCTTTGTGTGATATTTTCCTTTAAGCCATAAAGTTTTTTTTTTTTAAGACTTATTTGAATGTCAGTATGCAGTCAGACAAGAACGAAGACATCTGGAAAAGGAATGTGTCCCGAGTTCCATAATGCAACTATTACTAAATATATGAGTGAGGGCTGGTAATGAGTTCAATTGTGTGTGTGTGTGTGTGTGTGTGTGTGTGTGTGTGTGTGTGTGTGTGTGTGTGTGTGTGTGTGTGTGTGATCAGGTCTTCCAGGTGAGAAAGGAGAAAAAGGAAGCCCAGGTGTTGGTGTTCAGGGTCCCAGAGGTCCTTCAGGGCCTCCAGGTACACAAACACACACAGTATAATATATAATTGCATTTCATACCTACTCCACTTCACATTTTTGTTTAAAATTTCTACATGCTGAATGGTGCAAATCAGAGTTGTGTACCAGGCACCAACACACACACACACACACACACACACACACACACACACACACACACACACATGCACAGTCTCACACACAAACACAGCACAAACACAGAAATGAATCGCTACAGGCTACATGAACTTATAGAATGTAATTATCCAAATGTATATGTATATACTTATCTCAAGTAATTTAAATACAAAAAAAAATTGACCATTATTACTGACGCACCACCTGCTAAACTCTGGACTGCTCTGGGGTCTCATTTATAAACAGGGCGTACACACGGTTCCAGCCCCAGCCACTACCCTCGCAACGGTTGTGCTTATAAATGAGACCCCTGGACAGGTAAAACACAGAAGCTCCTGCAGAATAAGAAATGTAGAAAAGGGGAAAAAACAGCAAGGGGCGAGGAGGAGATTCAGGCCAAAGAACACTGCAGAAAGTTTCCTAAGTTTGGGATAATTTCCAACTAAAACATAAAGAAAACACAAGGAAACAAATTACTTGTTCATTGTTCATTCTTGGTTTTTAATAAAGAAAAAGTACTTCTTATCCGATTACTTAAATAATTGATGGACTAAAATATTTTCTTTATAAAGTGTCATTTAAACAGTGTTGAAAAAGCCAATTTCTAATGTATCACTTTCAGGCGACTGGCTATAACAAGTCATGTGTGATAGAATATTCAACACAAAGAAAAACAAACTATGTAATATTACTGTCATAAATTCACATCAGCACCCACTTAGTACACAATTGTGTATTGATTTTGGTGTGTGTGTGTGTGTGTGTGTGTGTGTGTGTGTGTGCGCACCATCAGGTCCACCTGGTGAGGGAAGGAGTGGTAGCCCTGGTCCATCTGGCCGCCCTGGTAACCCTGGTGTTTCTGGTAGACCGGGCACTCCTGGACCAGTAGGACCAGCCGGACCTCCAGGATATTGTGATCCAAACTCCTGTGGATACAATGTGGCAGGTACGTTTTTTCACTCTCTCTCTCACACACACACACACACACACACACAAACACACACACTAATCATATACATTGTGTAAAAAAAAATAATTAAATATATATATATATATCTATGAGTGTGTATCTGTGTGTGTGTGTGTGTGTGTGCGTGTGTGTGTTAATGCCTCTTAAAAGAGCTGTAAACGTTAACCGCTATAGCCTCGCTCTCTCCCTTTTCTTCTTTGTCCTGACTCTGGTCTTCCCTCCGCCTCCCGATCCGAATGCTGGCGGGGCTGCGGCGCAGACACACATAATAAAGCGCAGGCTTGGCTGGAAATGTAGCCCCGTGTCCCAGCAGGGAGGATGTGAGAGTAGGGTCCCGGCGGGGGAGCGCTCCGATCCCGCAGGGAGCTCCGCGCAGCCTGGGCTTCAGCAGCACACACACACACACACACGCGCGCGCACACACACACGCGCGCGCACACACACATACACACAGAGTAAGAGAGAGAGCCAACAGCACCGAGTCATGGCCGGCCGTGGAAACTGCAGCTTGAAGTCTTGAGCGCGTTTTTTCGGATCGCGGCCAAAAGCGCGCAGTTTCAAGCAACTCGGGGTATATATATATACAAATCTAGATTTCTAAGCTATCAGGTGACAGACAATTAGATGTATTGAAAAAGATGCATACAACTGTATAAGTATAAAGCAATCATGCCAGTATCACTTATAGTGAACAGAGTAGAAGGTTTTCCATTTCACCGAAATTCATAGGTCTATTGTTAGCTGCTCAACCTCACCATCCTTAATCATCTACGTCATTATGTCAACACCTCAAACTCATACTGTGAAGTTCTGAATCATTTCCCTGCAGTCGGATCGAAATTCATTATCATGAATTGTGCATGCTACGAGTGGTTTTGAGGCGGCTCATGATGCAATGCTGTAGCAACTCTGTTTCGATGTAACAGTCCGGAGGTTGGGTGTGTGTTGGCTTTGGTTTAAACTGATACACAGAGAGCAACATGGACAAAACGGCTCATTCTGCTAAATAGAAAAGAACAGGACATGTGATGAGCAGTAGAGTGCATTTAGTCACCGTCACCACATAGAAAGGTACCAGGTATGTGTCAGTCAGTAGGTCAGTTATATAGTGTAATATTGAGTTTAATGTGTTGGGTGGTAATAATAGTGCTCTAGTGTCTAATTGAAGGTTTTCGTTAATGGTTTCAGTGATTAATGAAGGTTTTTATTATGATTTTAAATCCTACTAATGCTAAATTAGATTTTTTTTTTACACACCATGTAGACAAATGAGCAACACTTTCTAAGAGATATTGTATATCCCCTATTTAAAGAGCATTATCACTATCATGATGACATTTTTCCATATTCATTGCTATTGAAATAAAAAAATTTACTTAATTATTCATATGCACATGGCTGGTGGGTGAATCTAACAAATAATCATGCTATCTTAACAATTTGTAAGGTTGACCGATCCGATATCGATACGGTTTATCGATACGATAACTTGGTTGGATACTACTTGCCGATAACCAAATAATCAACTGATAGCTTTTAAAATGGATACTGAATTAAAAAAAAAAAACAAGCAAACACTTTATGTAAAATAGCACTAAAGAGTTATATTAAAAAAGAAAAAAAAACTAACTAAATCATAAAAATGTGCTAAAATAATTAATTTTTGAATATATTCATTTATAAATATTAATTTCATCAATACATTTGAAATAATAAATATATATAAATAAATATAATATCGCTGTCCATGCAACGTGTCGTCTCACGTGTAAAATCAAACGTGGCGTCGGTAATTTGCCCTGTAGAGCTCGTAATGCCAGTGGACCGAAACCCCAAAATTTTGCTTATAGCTGATAGTTCAAGCAATCAAATGTTGGTGCCTTGACCTCTATTGACAGCTGGGGGAAATTTCATTCTAAAATCCAACCTTGATTTTCAAATACAGATATGAGTAAAACATATATTTAAAATTAGTTTTAAAATACATCTCTGTAGTTTAGGGATCTCTGGTTTAATGTGTTCTAGGTTAACTATTTGCATTAAATATATATATATGATTATAAAAAACGTTTATTCTGATGGTAATGCAGTATCGTCAGTAGTAAAGTGTTGTAATTAATATCAGAGGTATTGTAAAGCATATATTATGCTGTGACGTCCCTTTGTGCTGTATTTTTCTGTAGCTGTGTGTGTGTGTGTGTGTGTGTGTGTGTGTGTGTGTGTGTGTGTGTGTGTTTGTGTGTGTTGTAATAGTGCTGAATGCCTGTATATGGTTTTGTATTAACTCCATTAATGTCACTAATAATCAGCGTTCCTGTGAGCACAGTGCTGATGTTTACACACACACACACACACACACACACACACACACAGCTGTTCATATGAGATAGAAACGGGAGGAGGAGGCAGTATGGTGTGATAAGGTGTAATAAGAAGTTATGCAATGCAAATGTACAGTGGTGTGTGTGTGTGTGTGTGTGTGTGTGTGTGTGTGTTTGAGGTAATTTCCTTGTGGGTTTGTACTTCTTTATCAGCTGAATGATAAAGAAGCATCAACTGTATAATCAGTGATTTAAGATAAAACCATGCATGAAAAAAAAATCACTGTCTTACTGACATACCGTTCTTTTGCTCTGTTTCTTTGTCCTTGTGTGTCTCTTTCTCTCTCTCTCTCTCTCTCTCTCTCTCTCTCTCTCTCTCTCTCTCTCTATCTCTCTTCCCCTTTTTCTTTCTCCAGTTGTTGAAGACCAGCAACAGTTTGTACATGTGTACTGAGCTTCAAGCTCCATTCACACGTTTGTGTAGGCTGTTGATGGAGCACATGCTTGGAGTCTTTATCTCACACACACACACCAGACACACACACACACACACACACACACACACACACACACACACACACACACACACACGCATAGGCTATAAAGCTTTTGCTTTAGCGAACACATGCACAGAGCGCAAATACACACCAAGTGCTTTGGGTGCGTTGTTGCTTTTGTACTGTCTGTGTTGGTGTCCGTGATAGAGCTCATCTGACTAACACACACACACACACACACACACACACACACACACACACATACACAAACATCATTATTACAAATTCCTGCACGCTTTGTAACGTGGGTGGCGTGTGTATCGTGACGTGTCCTCATTACTGGCCAGGATGTCCTATCCTTCTGCTGTGTCTCCGTATGTGTGTGTGTGTGTGTGTGTGTGTGTGTGTGTGTGTGTGTGTGTGTGTGTGTGTGCACTGCTTGGTGATAATCAGAGAGGGTCATGACTGACAGAGATATTCCCATAGCCCCAGTGCAGCCCAACCCCTACCAAACATACGGCCCCGACGAGGGGGAGGAAGTGGAGGAGGATCCGTACAACAACTACGGGAGGCAGCACACCTACTACCAGCCCAACTACCCCGAGCCACGCCTCATCGAGCGCGAAGAAATGATCATAGTCGAGGACGCAGAAGAGGAGCTGCGCTCACCAGGCATGCAGCGTCTGACTCGCAGCACGGAAGAGCAGGAGCAGAAAAGAAAGACAAGGATAAGCGCTCAGTTCTGAACGCGAGATCACATCACATTTAACAGATGATAGAGCGCACAGAAGCAACCAGGGCTGTCGAAAAGTTGTCACACGATGTAGGAAATGTATTTCTCATTTAGGGCATATTATATATATATATATATTCATAAATGACATATTGCTGCCTAATAAATCCCACTCACTAACAGGTGTCATGATGAAGAGATAATCAGTCTTATTCACTTCACTGCTCATAATGTTATAATGTCAATAACAGGTCAATTTATCTGGTGACATTTTTCTGACCAATACAGCACCAGATTTCTGTGATATTTTAAAAATTTACTAAATAAACCACTTTTGATTGCATAATACAGGGGAATCATAAACAAAAAGCAAACAATTGAGAGAGAGCATGAGAAAAAAAAGAAAGGTTTTGGAATGAAGAAATATTAATCGAAATTGAAACCAAAAAACAATGTACGCATTACTTGTACAATGTACGCATTGTTTAGAATTCAATACAGTATACTGTATATAATATATATATATATCACTGTTGCATGATCTTTATTACAATATCCAAAACATTAAAATGTAAAACCTTATAAAGAAAGCGATCTGAAAGGATTTCGACAGCCCTGGTAGCGAGTGTTACATGCGATGTGATGTTGCAACGCGGTTCTCTATAACAGATTATGCACTGTTTCACACTCAGTCATGCAGGTGGCACCTACAGCTTTATCATAGAATTTCATTTGTATCATTTTTTTTATTATATATATATTTTACTGGAAAAACACTTTCACAATCAAAGCAGTTGAAGGTTAAGTGTCTCTCTGGTGGTTCTGGGACCGCGTGTAAACACTGAGCTACCACTGCACGGGTAAGATATATGCATTTCATAGTGTTATTAAAGGTAACAAAGGGGCAGATTTAAAAGTTGTGGTTGAATGAGAGAAAGTGCACGCAGAGCAGTGAGGTGTGTGAAAACTCTTTAAGTGCCTGATGTACTCAGCAGAGATTCTTGTTGTTTTTGTTGTTGCTTTTCGGTTGCCTGCTTTTAGGAGTCAGACGTGTGTTTTTTCTGTTGCTTGGTCAGATGTTCTACGCTGCCAGTCAAGAATATTTCAACACCTTGTGTTTGTTTTGTCCTAACAGCACATGGTTATAAAGCGAGACAGGGCGGCGCAATGAAGCAGAATTACCACTAAGAGGTGGATCAATTTCCAATAACAACATTGAGAAATGCTTTATTTCTCTTATACTACAGCAATTAGTGTATTTTTTTAAATCTATTTATAGCTTTAATGTCATTGAGCAGGTTAGTTTCCACTTACATTACAGTAGAGTGTGATAGAATGTAATATTTTACTGAAATAAATACGACAAAAAAATAAATACACAGTTTGGTACCAAAAAAAATGGACAGCGCCAAATCCTGAAGACTTTGAAGACTCCTTCCATTGATGTTAGATATATATATAGATATTTCCTGGCCATGTCAACAGTGAGCATTTTTTTTTATAGTTAAATACAATCAAATGTTAGTTTCAAGAACACTTCCCTAAGAATCAGTGATGAATACAATCATGTAATAATATGAGGGCATTCATATGAATGGCTTTGGGGCTGCATTACTGTTACTGTTACCGCTGGTACTAAAAATGAATCTTATTGACCGGTCAAATTGGAGAATTCATCAGCACACCCTACGTGACACATTTTTTGAGGAAGTAAGACAAATTTAACTCCCAGGACCCTAACTCTCCTCACAGTTTTGTTAGTTTCACTCCACTGAATAAATCAGTGTAGATACCAGGATTTGGAATTCCACACTTTTTGTATGCAGGCTCACAGGAAGAGCTGACGTCTGATGGATGTCTGATAGAGGTTGTTGTTAGAAAGCTGGAAAAGAAACATTAAAATATTGCTTCCTTCCACCAAAATGACAAATTATCTATAGTTCTTGGTTGATACAGAATAATGTGCTTCAAGATGAATAACTTAATGACTCTAAACTTTAATAACTCTGACTTTAAATGGCCTGTAGATGAAAACATTTTCAAAGCTTGTTGTTTAAATACACCATATGGACAAAAGTATTAAGACACCTGACTTTTCCAGTCATATTTCGTTCCCACAGATTAGCTGTAGAGCTCAGACCACGACTCTTTCAAATACCTTTGGGATCAATTGGAACTGTGAGTGCATCCTTGTGACTTCTCACGTCACCTACATCGGTATCTGACTTTATTAACACCACAAATCTCAACAAGCACACAGCAACTTCTGGTGGAACATCTTCCCAGAAGAGCGCAGGTTATAATAATAACAAATGTGGACTGAATGTGGAATTTAAAAAGCACACACACCGAACTAACAGGCAGGTGTCCACAAACATTTGTCCATATACTGTATGTTATCGAGAAAATAGGTATTATATAAATTAGAGACATAAATGAGCCAATCAACCCCATAAAAAAGGATAAACTAAGCACTTTGACTGGCAGTGCAAATGCGCTTTTTCCTTCGGCAGCCAACATTTTGTTTACAATGTTTACAATATTATATTTTCAAAACAATATTTGGCTTGTGTTTTGTCTTTAAAATGGAATCCCTTTCCACATAAACAGATCTTTCTGTATTAAGTGCCTGTTTATAGTATTAATCATGTATGCTATTTACATTCTGGGTCATTTTGTAGATTAGTTGATAAGAGTGCTTTATCTGAACGCTACAGATGCTACAATATTTCCTTTTTATAATATGTTTCATTAAGAGTGAAACTTTTCCATTTCGTCCGTCCCGGTTTATTTATTGCGTTTCCTTCCTGGTGTCTCTACAGCATAATAACTCTGTGCTTATATTGTACAATACTTTCATAGACATAAAGAGAAGTTTTTTGCAACTACAAAAAAAAACCTGTTGTGATTAGCTCGCTGTTGTACATGCCAGCTGATGTTCTTCATGTTTATAAAAATCCAATCTAATGGTGCTAAATGTGTTAATATATATACAGTATATAGGATCAGGCTCATTTTTGTGAAAACGTGTGGAATATATATTTCATTGTTTGCCGTCAGTATTCTAGTTTTACTGTACCGCATATTTTTATGACTTTTTTAACTCATTGGTAATAAATAAATAAATAAATACATAAATAAATAAATAGACGATGTACAACTGTTCATGCCAACGTTAGCTTTATGACCATAACGATCAGAGAAATGTATGATTTGATTGGAACGTGTTTTTAAAGCAATAAATCCCAATTCCACCACAAACCACTGTTCTACTTCGCTTCCCTACACTCATCTGGATGCAGTAGAAGGTTCAATGGCATAGCGAGCAGAGATTTTATCTATTAGGACTGGATGACTTTTGTTATCAGCAAGAAGCTGTAGATCATCGTGAACATCTCTCTCTCTCTTTTTCTCTCTCTCTCTCTCACTTTCTCCATCTCTCTCTGTCTCTCTTTTTATTGAGGCAAGTTGGGTCACCACTAAAGTATTTAGGTCAGATGAAGGTGTGGAGAGGAAGAGTACATTTATACTTGTAGGCACATATTCCCTTTCTTTCTTTACTACCTACCAGAGCCAACAAGCCCAAGTTTCACACACACACACACAAACACACACACCTGATTCATTCAGAGTGAGTGTATTTGTCTTTTATATGTGCATACACTAAGTAACAGTAAATTCGACACTGTAAATATGCACATATTAAATTAATGGGTTTTAAAGGCAAAGTTCATTTCTGACTCAGAATATAAATTAGAATTTCTAATGGTAGATGTTCATAGTTACGGTATTTCCCATAGCCGAATCCATTCCGCTCAGGAAATCCCACAGAGCATCAAACATTCAGCCTGTACAGGATATACTTCGAGCACACATGATCCACCAGGCCAAATTGTGTCTCATGTATTGGTGATCTACACTGATCAGGCATAACTTGATGACCACCTGCCTGATATTGTGTTGGTCCCCCTTCTCTCTTCCAAAACAGTCGTGACCCTTTAATCATTAACAGCATGAATTTCTTCAGCAGTTTGAGCTACAGGCGCTCGTCTGTTGGATTGGACCACACGTGCATAAGTGTGCCTCGGCCGGCCAGGATCCTGTCGCCGGTTCACCACTGTTCATTTCCTTGGAGCGCTTTTGATAGATTCTGACCACTGCAGACCACGAACATGAGCTGCAGTTTTAGAGATGCTCTGCCCCAGTCGTCTAGACATCACAATTTGTCAAACTCGCTCAAATCCTTTCACTTGCCCATTTTTCCTGCTTTTAACATCAACTTTGAGAACAAAATGTTCACTTGCTGCCTACTAAATAAATCCCACTCACTAACAGCCATGATGAAGAGATCATCAGTGTTCAATGAATTAAATTCAATTTTTATTTGTATAGCGCTTTTAATAATGAACATTGTCTTAAAGCAGTTTTACACAGATAATGTGGTGATTAAAATTAAAATGTTCTTTATGAGTAAGTTTGTCCCTGATGAGTGAGCCGGTGGCGACTTCGGCAAGGAAAAACTCCCCGAGATGGCATAAGGAAGAAACCTTGAGAGGAACCAGACTCAAGAGGAAACCATCCTCATCTGAGTTGCACCGAATGTTCATTTACAGCAGATATATGATGTTGCATGATACAGTGATGATGATCAGAATCGAAAAGTAGTCCTGAGTCAGTGTAGCAGACTGTTGACATTAACTACAGTCCAATTCATCCTCAAAGCACCCGTTCTTACTCATTTCATGGAATCACCCAAGGTGTTGATGAGAAACCGTCCCATGCTGCACAGAGTGGCCTCCAGTCGAAGAGAACACTATCCAAAGGCAGGCCTGGACGAAGTGGGAAGATCCAATTTAATATCACTGTGCAGTTTGGACTCCGGCAAGACTCGCTATGGCAGCATAACTACAAGAGAGAACCAGAGGGTAACACCAACATTAGGAAACTCTGTGATAAGAGACGGCCCACCACACCACCGTAAACAAACCTGAGTGAACGTGTGAATGTGAGGGGACGACAGCATACAAATATCCCAGTTCACCAAACACTCTATATCCATGCTCCCTCCAGATCTGAGCCTTTACCTAAGAAAAAAATCTAATGATCAAAGGCTTGACTGAATAAATACATTTACAAACTTGACTTGAACACTGATTCACTGAATTATGAAACAACACTGGTTGGAAGGTTGTTTCATAATTGTGGGGCTTTATAAGAGAAAGATCTGCCCCCTGCTGTAGTCTTCATTATTTGAGGTACCAACAAATAGCCTGCACCTTTTGATCTAAGTAGGCGTGGAGGATCATCCTGGTACAGAAGTTCACTCAGATACTGCGGTGCGAGACCGTTAAGTGCTTTAGACGTCAGTAGTAATATTTTATAATCAATGCGAGATTTAATTGGGAGCAGTGTGGACTGATTAAAACAGGGGTGATGTGGTCATATTTCCTAGATCTAGTGAGGACTCTTGCTGCTGCATTCTGGACTAACTGAAGCTTATTTATGCACTTACTCGCTCATCCAGACAGTAAAGCGTTACAGTAGTCTAATCTAGAAGTAACACAAACATGAACTATTTTTTCTGCATCCTGTAACAACATCATATTTTTAATTTTAGCACTACTTCTAAGGTGAAAGAAGGCGATGCTGGTGATATTATTCGTGAGCCTCAAAGGAAAGACTAGGGTCAATAATCACACCAAGGTCTTTGACAGCCGTACACACTGAAACAGAAACACCATCCAGAGATGCTACGTAATCGGAAAGTTTACTTCTAGCTGCATGTGGTCCTAGTAAAAGTACTTCTTTTTCTTCTGAGTTGAGCAGAAGAAAGTTATCAAGCATCCACTGTCTAATGTCCTTTACACACTTCTCAACATTGTTAAGCTGATCTTTCTCAACTGGCTTTGCTGAAATATACAGCTGTGTGTCATCAGCATAGCAATGGAAGCAAATCCCATGTTTATGTATAATTTCACCCAGAGGCAGTATATATAAAGAGAAAAGCAGAGGGCCTAAGACAGATCCTTGCAGAACACCAAACTTTACCTCAGAGAGTGTGGAGAACTCACCATTTACATCAACAAACTAATAGCGATCAGTCAAATAAGACCTGAGCCAAGAGAGAGCTGGTCCCTTTATTCCAACAACGTTCCCAAGTCTAGCTGCACTAAGGTCGAGCAAAACAAGTAAAGAGACAAAACCCTGATCAGAGTCCAATAACAGGTCATTTACCACCTTAACTAGCGCCGTCTCTGTGCTATGATGAGGCCGAAATCCTGACTGATACATTTCAAAAATGTTATTTATTAATAGATGTGAGCAGAACTGCTGTGCTACAACCTTTTCTAAAATTTTGGATATAAAGAGGAGATTTGATATCGGTCTGTAGTTGGACAGCTGACATGGGTCAAGGTCAAGTTTCTTAATCAGGGTGTTGAAAACTGCCAGTTTGAAGGATTTAGGTATATAACCAGTGCTAATGGAATATTTAGGCGTATATTGACGTTTGGATTAATCCAATCAGAGGAATTGGTTGTAATTGGGTTTATAATTAGCAAGATGAGCTTGAATGTAGAGAAGGTGGGTTGAGTTTTTCTGACACTGCTGTCATAAAGACCAGGTTGAATAATCACCTCTACACTACTGTACATTCAGCAAAGTGTCATTCAGGGGGAGGTGGTAACTTAGAGGTTATGGCATTGGATCCAAAGGTCATGATTTTAAATCCCAGCCAACACCAAGTTGCCACTCCTGGGCTCCTAAACAAGGCCCTTAACCCCATACCTGCTCAGTTGTATGAATCAAATAAATGTAAGTCGCTGTGGATAAGTGTGTCTGCCAAATGCGTTAAATGTAAAGGTAAATTCTGTAAAAAAAAAAACACACATGCACAGTGTAAGGCAGGAGGATAGCAAAAATGAAATGACTTAAACTGGCCTGGATGACTGTGAATGTTGAGGTCTATTGAGAGTAACAGTGCAATCCTTACACATCAGTGGGTTGTAATATGGTGTGCAATATATTTCAGTAGACATGAAGTGTCTCAAATAAAATGCAGACATTTCACATGTACTAGAGCAAATTTGATGCACAAATTTGATAGACACTTGATCATAGGATTAGTAGGTGCTTTTTAAGCATGGGATGTTCCACTAGATTCTGGAGTGTGCTTGTGGAGATTTGTCACAGAAGGGTGTTAGTAAAGACAGGTACTGATGTAGGTGATTAGAGGAGACCTGGGGTGCAGTTAGCGTTCAAATTCCTCCCCACGGTGTTCAGTAGGTTTGAGGTCAAAGCTTTATAGCAGGAGATCTTTCACTCCGACCAATGTGAACCATCTTCATAGAGCTTACTTTGTGCACAGAAGCATATTCATGCTGGAACGGTTTTCTTTTTCTAGTTCAAGTGAAAGGAACATTTCAGGAAACCAGCATCAAAAGGTATCCTTTACAATTGAATGCCTTCATATACAATTGCATTACAACAGCTTGAAGAAGAACCACAAATTGCTGGAAAAGTCAGATACTATGGTCATTTTGGTGGAGTGTTTCTGCTCTGAGGTGCTTTGTACATAATTAATGCATTACTGACATCTTGTGGAGAGAGGTGTTACTACACAGCTAGGCATGATTGAAAAAAAAAAAAAAAACGGTAGTGAAATAACCTTTTGTAATGGATATTAACCTTCTAATGCCCGACAACTGAGTAAAGCAGTTAAACTACACGTGTATTATAGCATGGGTTATATTTTACCATCATGGGTCAGAGTCAGTTAATGAACTAATGAAATTTAATGACGAGACTGATGAAAGTCAATGAATAACCCATCGCGAACTGTGGAAACCCATGAAATTCAATTGATGACCGGCTGAGGAAACACGAGAGCTGCTGGTTTTGGATGTAGAAGTGATAAAATGTAATAAATATCTGATGAGGAACTGATGAATTTCATTAAAGAACCGACAAAGTCGAGAGAAGAGTGGATCGGCCTCGGGCGTGTAGACCTGAGGAAATGTAATTAACCGATTAACAATCGATGAAATGAAGAAATTAATGCCCAATTAAGAGTGGATTTAATGAACTAATTACAAACTGATGCAAGTGAGTTTAGGCCAAATGAGGAACTGAAGGACAAATGAGGACCTGATGAAGAGCTGGTAAAATTCGTTAACAAACTAATAAGGAAATGAAATGAAGTAAAGAGCTGATTAAAACTCCCTATTACTCGGCCCATTTCATTCAATAGTGTCTCCGCTTTAAAGATTTAAGGAGCTCAGTAGTTAATGTTCTACGTAGGCCTGGGGCTCCTTCTGTCTCCAGGACCGAGTGCGAGATGTTGTCTGATGTGTGAGAGTGGCTGCATGTCAATGATCTTTTGAACCCACCTTGAGGGAATCCCTGTCACCATCTGTACCACCACCCACATTATCAGCTCACCCTATATGTGTGAACACTGGGGCAACGTCATTGACGATGTCTAGAAGAAAATACCGTTTAATGTAGGCAACAGATTCATCGATCTGTTCATCTTTATATATATGTGTCTGTGTGTGTGTGTGTGTGTGTGTGTGTGTGTGTGTGTGTGTGTGTGTGTGTGTGTGTGTGTGTGTGTGTGTTGCTTTACATACCAGGAAGAGAATGTCCGCTGCTGAACCTGTGCATTACAGATGTTCAAATTCTAGTGTATTCATTTTATGTCAGAGTTAATAATTGTACTTAACAGGAAGCCATAAATGATCACAATATAATCAATGTCTCTCGCCATGGTAACCAGGGCTCAAGGTTTTCTCAGGCAGTCTGTTTTCTTTCACACAACCTCCAAAGACAAACAAGAGAAAGGCTGTCCTAGTCACATGTTAGGGGCAGGGGGTATCCAGCTGTAGTTCAGGGTGTGATTCAGCTGCTCACACACACACACACACACACACACACGCATCTGAGTCATCAGGCTGGACATACCTTAGATGATACATATGAAGCTTTATAAGCACACACACTGGAACTTCTCCTTGCACTTTTCTTGTCACAGCAGATGGAGTGATTCCATTTCAATAAAGCCTGATGATAAACAGCCAATCATATTTTATTATGTTCAGTAGTAGTAGATTTTAACTGTAAGCCACATGCATTACATATATTATACAAAAATGAGCTAAAATTCCAATGTGATCATATAATTATAAGAAAGGATTGAAACCCAATGGCGTTTGCTATTATCCATAAACAAATAATCAACCACAGGGTGGTGTGTTGCATCACTGTAATGCGCAGCGAGAGGCAGAGCGCAAGTCTGTAGGAGTCACGAGCAAGAGACGAAACAACAAATTCAAGGCTTGGATACTAATTACATGACTTAAAAAAAAAAAGCATCATGATGAAATGAAAGTGATTTGGAACTAACCAATGAGAGGAGGGGAAAAACATATCTTGTAAACAGGCCAAAATTGACTATAATTCTACATTAATCATGTCCCTTTTATTCTGTTTAGTCAAAATGTTACAAATTGCATCTGTTATTAATAAAAGAAAGACACATCATACATTTTAGGATATTTTATGATGCAGAAAATCCAATAAACAAGATAGTGTAATTTAGATTACAGTAGCTGGAAATCGTTGTTTTCGTCATCAAGCTATGTTTTTTTTTTACCTCTTGAAGGTAATGAGATGATGAAATTGAAAATGCTGAAATGAACAACTGCATGCATTTTACACACTCATACATATTTCTGTTGTTTTGCCTCTTGCCCATATATATATATATATATATATATACATAGTCTTTTGGCAAGCTGTACGTTCACAGATGTTCACAAAATCTTTCATAAAGAAAACAAAAAGAACATGATGCCTGCTGTGAAACATGGAGAAGGCTCCATTCTGTTTTAGGGGCAGCTCTGCTGTGTCTGGCATGCGGCGCGTCAGATCTGCACAGGGCACAATGAAATCTCCAGACTTTCAGGCTGTTCTGGAGCGAAATGTATCACCATGCATCAAAAAGCTCTGTCTCAGTTGTAACTCAAGGGTCCTTCAACAGGATAAAAACCCAAAGCATACAACTAAAAGCACCCAAGAATGGCATAACACTGGACTCTTCTGAAGTGGCCCACTATGAGCCCTAAACCCATCTGAATCCTATCCAGCATATTTGGAAAGATGCTGTGTAGAGAAGCCACCCTTCAATCCTGAGATGCCTGGAGCGGTTTACTCATGAAAAGTTGGCCAAACTAGGTGCAGGTGCAGCCGTTTTTATTTTGAGCTACAGAAATCATGTGTTTGCAGGGATCTTAAGGATCTCTAAAGGAACAAAATATTACCTTCAGCTTCCCATTACTTCACCATCAACCTCACCATCAGATTCATATGTTTCTTTTAAACTTCCACATTTAGTTCTCGTTCGCTGTTATAAGAAGCTCCATTCTTCTGGGAAGATGTTCCTCTAGGTTTTGTCAGGTACTGATGTAGGTGAGGTGAGGAGACCTGGGGTGCAGTCAGACCCAAAGGTGATACATTTTTCTCTCCAAACCATGTAAAGGATATCTTACATCCTATACAATTGTGTGCCTCTAAAAAGGCACATGTAGCTGGAAGGGTCAGGTGTCCTAATATGTGTACATAACATTTGTGCATATTCATTTTTCGTCTAATCGAAACCTTAAATGCAAAAGTCTGTTTTTTTATTAAATATGATAAAAACACTGATGGACAGCAATTATTCTGTCCATTATTTTTTCCATTCCAAGTTATTTCAGACCAAAAAAAAAAGTAGATTCTTCTTTTTCCTTTTTTTTTTTTAAGGTTTATGAGAAGGCACTCTGGCTCTCAGCATAGTAACAGCACTGAAATTGCCTCTAAAAAAAGAATATTGCATAATTGGGAACATTTTACGTAAACAAAACCTACAACACCCCGATTGCATAAGTCTGAGCACCGCTCCCAACTAATACTTTAAACGCACCGTTCACCCTTATTATAGTCTTTTTGAATAAATCTCGATTACCTTCACACATCTAGACTTTTAACCCACTGTTCTTTCCAAAAATGTTGAAGTTCCTTCAAATTGCATGGGGGATCTCCTGTGTAGGTCATTCCATAGGTTTTCAATAGGATTGAGATCGGGGGTTCTGGTTGGGCCATGCCAGGACTTTTATTATCCTGTTCTGAAGCCATGTGTTTGTTGATTTTGATTCGTGTTGAAATGTCATTTTCTGATTCATTTGCAGCTTTTTGACAAACGAAAGCAGGTTTTGTGCCAAAATATCTTTTATGAAAAATTTTCCTGGGACAGCTGAAGATTAGCAGCCCCAAAGCATAGCGCTACCCCCACCATGCTTCACTGTCGGAATGGTGTTCCTTAGATCAGCGGTCCACAAACTTTTTTGCACCGTAGACCGGTTTAATGTCAAACAATATTTTCACAGATTGGCCTTTAAGTTGTGGCGGATAAATACAACAAAATACAAAGATACGACCGGCATTAAAACTGGTATTTTCTAAATACAATAATAAACGTGGATCCACTGTGTTGTGGTTGTTTGTTCATTTTGCTCGCTTGGGGGTTTGAATTTAGCGGTAATGTATTATGTGTTACTGTTCGGAGCAGCACCTTTAAGAAGGTAGTGGATGAAGGTAAGACATGTGACCGAGGCATCTTCACATGCATTAGGAGTGAGTCATAGACAGATGTGGAGGAGAGAATCCGGTCATTTTCCAAAATAAAACATCGTTCAGAATCAGATAATAAATAAAATGAAAACAATGTAAGTTGCCGACCGCTCCACGGTCCGTATGGTATGGACCATTGTCTTAGATGATGCTGTTTTTTTTGTAAATATCTACCAACACATTATTTTCTCCACATTTGTAAAAACGTTTGGATGGCAGTCAGAAATGACTCAGAAATTAATCAGTGCTGTGGTATATAAGCCAAAGTGAAATTGAGTGCTGTTGAAAGATCATAGATTTCTTGCATTCCTGCTTAATCAAAAATCAATCGAAAGCATATTTCATCTTAAAAGATTTGCATAATGCTTCATGGTGAGTTTTGAGGAAGTGGCATTTAAGAGGTGCCGTATGAACAACAGGTCAAAGTTGCACAACTGGTTTATGTAAAGAATAAAACATGACAGGGCACGGAACACAAACACACAGACCACAGCGGCTCACCAACGATTCGCCATGTTGCGCTTTGTACAACACGAACAAGATTTAAATATACGTTGAATGTTATGAAGTATCTGTGCGATAGTCTTGTTCTATTTTTCTTACTTAGATTAACAATAATATGATAATGAAATATCATATATTAACTTACATACTGTATAAACACTCCCTGTATTTTTATATTAGCTTTAGATCATAGAACCAAACTTTTACTATACACACTATAATGCATTAGATCTGGTGCACTGACATGAACGTGTTGCCTAAACCACAGTCGAGACTTTTATTTTTCAGGTTTATAAGATTTAAAAAGGCACTTTAGCACTCAGCATAGAGGCAGCACCGAAAAATGCGGCTAAATTATACATCTACTAGCAAACGTGGTGGGTTTAGTCACGTTTATTTCTTTTTTTTTTTTACAAAAATTGCAAAAGGAAGCTATAAAGCTCCAATCTGGCAACCCGTCCACCCCCTCCCCACAACCCCGCCACCCGAACCTTGATTTGGCTTCTCTTCGTCTGTACCTGTAATTGGCATCACATTGTGCCAAACACTTGAGCACAGAGCTGAGAATTGAACAGACACACACACGGGGCCGAGACAACAGAGAATTCATCAGTGACTCATTTCTGCCAAATCTGCATATAAATGCAAGTGCACACCATGACAGCCCTCATGAATAAATTCATGGTGGTAGCCAACATGTGCCAGCATGCGTGCCACACACACACACACACACACACACAATAAATCGGTAACCAGCATTTGCCAATACACACATGCACACACCTCAACACACCCTTTTAAATCTATACTGATTACTAGCATCTGCCAATCCACAAACACAAAAACACACACATGTACAGACTCGACTTATCCGTGCTGGTTACCAACATTTTCCAATATAGACACATTTGCAATCTGCATACATCTCCGTGTACCCAATTTGAGGGAACGGTGACTCTCATTGCTTGTGCTCTTTCGCCTCAGGGACGTGGCCATAAGCATGAAATCCTGGCAAAGATTTTATTTCGCAGCACAAATCCAGGACGTCAAGGAAAAACTAAATATGTCTAATGACATCCTCGCATTGTACAATAAAAAAATAAAAACTCGGCTTAAACCCAGACTTTATTAAAAAAAAAACTCCAATGTGCGTTTATGTGGGAGGAAACTCAATGCTGGATATTCGGTCGTTATTTTTTTAGACAACAGATTGCACCATGGTTGTGTTGTGCTCTGATGAGGCGTGGCACGTTTTCAAAATGGCGTGAACCGATGACGCCGTGGTAAATTATACGGTAGCAAAAGTGTTCTCTCCAAATGCTGTTTAAAAGAGAGAGAAAAAAAAAACGCCTTAAAGCTGTGCAAAAGTAAATGGATAGACATGAAAAGAACATTCTGTCTGTTCCGACTGGTGGCTTCCAGCTTGAGTACTTGAACGCCGGCCATGTTGTAATTACTAGTTTGAAAGTTGTAAATAAGTGCTAACAAGGGCACACCAACATGTGTTGTTGTAGGAATGAGCAAAGCAAAGTGTAGAAAATGCGCAGGAAAGATTGGATTTTATTCAGATTAGGGTCATATGTATAAAACTATCTATTTATCCCATTCTTCTTTCCAAAAAAAGTGAAAGTTTCTTCATATTGCAAGAAGAGCTCCCTTGTACAGCTCTTTTGAAGTCTTTCTATGGGTTTACAATTGGACTGAGTTCTCTGCTCTGGTTGGGCCACTCCAGGACTTTGATTATCCTTCTATGAAGCCATGTCTTTGTTGATTTTGATGTGTGCTGTGAATAAATGTCATGTTAAAATGTGAAATCATTCATTTTAAGAAGGCATTTCCCATCTATCTTGACTATTCCCCCTGGGCCAGCTGAAGGAAAGCATCCCCGAAGCATAATGCTACCCCCACCATGCTTCAATGTCAGCATGGTGTTCATTGGGTGATGCTCTGTATCAATGTTGCACCAAACATACCTTTAGAATTAGGGCATTAAATACATTTCCCACATGGTTTATCAGATACATTTTTTTGGGCTCGGATGGTGTCCAGCATGTGTGGTGACGCCCTGATGAGGAGAACCAAGAAAAGTGTGTCTTGCCTACAGTCAACATGATGGTGGTAGCATCATGGTCTGAAGGTGATGGAGTGGCCAAGTATTTCTCCAGACCTGATTCCTACTGAGCACCTGTGGGGTTCCTCAAGTGGAAGGTGGAGAATACCATACTATAATAATAATAATAATTATATATACATATAATGTTTCCATACGGACGGTTTTAATTGCCGGATGTGTGCTTCATGGCAGATTTTGGTGCTTGATTTAAGACTCAGTAAATGTTTAGTGATTAAAAATAATTTTTTGGTAAAGAAAGGACATTGTGAATAAATGTGTTGCATTGAAAGTTTTAATTTCGCTTATTTTACATTTATTTATTTATATTTTTAATAGAAATGTGCACTGCATTAATCGACCATTAATAGAATTAGTGCCAATAAAATGTATTTGTGTTAACGCGTGAATTTTGACTGCCCTAATATATACACACACACACACACACACACACACACACACACACACACACTCATCTGTTGGCTGCCCTGTTGGCTGTCACTGGTTCACCACTGTTCCTTCCTTGGAGCACTTCTGATAGATACTGACCACTGCAAACCAGGAACATCCCACAAGATCTGCATTTTTGGAGATGCTCTGCCCCAGTCGTCTGGACATCACAATTTGGTCCTTGTTAACCTCCTGAGATCCTCACACTTGTCTATTTTTCCTGCTTCTAACACATAAACTTTGAGGACAAAAAGTTCCCTTGCTGCCTGTTATATATACCACCCACTAACAGGTGCCATGATAAAGAGATAATCACAGTTCTTCACTTCACTGACCATACATGGCCATGAAGAGATCACAAGAATGTGGATCTTATTAGAATGAACACTTGCAGTGACCATGCACATACAGTAGACTCAGCACCGTGAAGACATCTTGATAAAGTTGATTCCAGAATAAAAAAAAGGAAAAAGACTTTCAAAAGGCTTCATTGTGTCATGTTTTAGAGGAGTGCTCCAAACCGGTTTGAAGGAGGAAAACAAAAACAAACGCTAAAAAAAAGTCCAAGTGAAAACATAACAACCCATTAATGTGCTCAGACACATTTTCATTTCACTTTTATTTACCTGATAAAGTCATTCTTTTTTGTCCTCTCTGTACATCCCCACATTATTGCCCTTATTAGTATTAGTCTTAAATTTTACATCGGGTCTTTTATTCAATCAACGTCATATTTTACCGACATCATCATTTTACCTACACACCTTACATTACATAAACAAAAATACAGGTGAGGAATTAAACCTTCTGAGGTATGTGGTGTTGCCAGACTCCATGGTTTTTATCCTCATATAGTTACTTTAAATGTTATTGAACTCCAAAGACACATTCCAAGAGCCTTCAGGTTTCAGAATGCAGAGAAAACATACAACCAATCATTCTTTTTCAATATTATATTGTGTTGGTGATGTACTTGTCACATGTACCCCCCCCCACCCCCCCCACCCCCCTCTGCTCAGTAACCCACCTCGCAAGTTTCAAGTTCCCAGTTGTAGTTACTTTTGGTCACTTTCCATGCAGAAATTTGGAACCATTACCAATTTGACAAACTCAGACACTGTATATTGTGCATGTTACTCGTATTAGTCAGCACTCGTTTAGTCCTTCTTTTGTCATATTTTTGCTAGACGGAGGTCTGTGGCGGTCTGTGTGGTCTGAGTTATTTTTTTGTTTCCTCCTGTAATGATTTGTTCAGCACCGCTTCTCTACCAGGCTGTATATGGTTCAATTGACAATAAAAGCCACTCGACTTGACTCGGCATGTATTTCCTACTAAAGAGAAAGATCTTTTTTCTATCGTTATACAATACAAAAAATGTTGTGAGTTCACATTCAGAAGGCAATTGATTAGACACTAAACTTGAATAGGAAAATTGAAAATCATAAATAAAGAATGCAATTCAATGCAAATATTGCACAAGATTCTATTCACAAGCTTGAGTACATGACTGCCAGAACAGTGTATTGCACATTTATACACTACCATGAGAGGTATGTTGCACACTGAGATTATCTATCTATCTATCTATCTATCTATCTATCTATCTATCTATCTATCTATCTATCTATCTATCTATCTGTCTGTCTGTCTGTCTATCTGTTTATCTGTTTGTCTGTCCATTTGTCACATGATGCATATCTATCTATCTATCTATCTATCTATCTATCTATCTATCTATCTATCTATCTATCTATCTATATATCTATCTATCTATCTATCTATCTATCTATCTATCTATCTATCTATCTATCTATCTATCTATCTCCCTGCCTTTCTGTCTGTCTGTCTGTCTGTCTGTCTGTTCATTTGTCACATGGACATCCATCCATCCATCCATCCATCCATCCCCTGTGCAATACAATCACTGAGGCTCCTTTGACAGTGCAGAAGTAGAAACCCGTATGACCGGCAGGAGGCGCTGTTTTCAACGTCTTGCTCAATAAAAGTGAAATTTCTCTACATACCAGAAATAAATACCCCAAATTATTGCCAAAAGTGTTTTTCTTTTTTTTTGCCCCGTTTTTTTTTTTTTTTTTTTTTTTTTTTACTACAACAAAAAAATTAAAATTAATTTTTTTTTTTTTTTTTGCCCCTTTTTTTTTTTTTTTTTTTTTTTTTTTTTACTACAGCAGAATACATAATATGAATTATATATTCATATAACAGGTAAAAATAGCTGAAATTAAAAAAAAAAAATCTCACAAACATTTGACACATTTATACATTTATTGATCGATTGATTTTGTCAGTCAGGAAAAAAAACAAACAAACAAACAAACTAAACCAAAAGAAAAACATTGCACTTCCAATTATTTTAATCAGTTGATAGTGACGGTGTGGTTTCCTACCTGCAATCAAATCAGGGAAGGAAATCTGAACCCGTGCATGAACATAAGACTGAATAACGCGTGCTAAAAAACCATCAGGATCACCAGTACAACCTACAGCAAATTGTTTGAGGTGTGGGATTGAAGTGCAGGGATGTGTGTGTGGGTGTGTGTCTATACATAAGTTGTGTTTTCAGTGTTGCATTTTGTTTACTGTAGCATGCATGGCTGATTTGCTTTTTCTTTCCTTTTGTTTTATTATCATGAGCATCATTCCTGCATCGCAGAAGCAATTGCATTAAAAAAAAAAGATTTTCTTTGGGTGTCGTATGAAAATGTATCGCTGACGTACAGGATCATGTGAGTTTCTTTTTCGTCCCAGATCTCCCAGTGTAATGCACGGCTACTTTCTCTCTCCTCTCTCTGCTCTCTCTGTCTGTAGGTTTCACCCAGCAGTCTAATAAGGATCTGACCATCAGTTTTACTTATGGGCGCTGATTGCGGTCTATAAAACAAGAAGAGGAAGAAAAAAAAAAAGGATTTTTTTTTGTTTTTTTTTTTACAAAAAAAAGTGTCGTGGGTGTTTATTTTTTTCCCGGATTACGAGGTAAGAATATTATTTGATGAGTTTGTTTTTATCCCTCTATTTGTTATAATAATAATAATAATGATTATAATAATAATAATAATGAGAGTTGCATTGCATTACAGTGCATTATGGCACTGGGACATGTATTGCACTGCACTGCACTGCACTGGGGGGGAAGTTATTGAACGCAGCATTGCAGCTTCTTCCTTTTCTTTCCCATTTCACTTTTTCGCTGGTTTTTTTTTTTTCCCACACCTTGGGATTGGTTTCCTAGTTTACAAATAATGTCTTGGACACTTTAAGAGGTTGTTGTGTGTGTGTGGGGGAAGAAACAAGACGCTTGAATGCACTTACAAATAGAAACAACACTAAATAACACCGTTTATGACTCTTACAATAATGTCTATAGGCTGCACACACTGTATACACTGTAACCCCAAACTCCAGCTTTAGATACACATTAACAGTGTAAACGCTTCAGCAGGTTACAAACTCACTTTCTTTAATATGCCGCATGGCGACTTTTCCCCCATGTTTCTAACGCGCTCTGGTTTAGGAGAAGTTCATTTTCCAGTTGAAGCACAAGCTTTTAAACTTTGGGCATTAAAAGTGCCACTGATGCCACCGGTACTGGGCTTTGCATAAGGGCTATTGGAGGAGTGGGGGGGGCATCTTGCTGCTAGCTTAGCCTACTTAGCCTAGCCTAGCATGTCGACACTTGGGCAAATTTATAACCCCTAAAGACACATTTTCCAAATTCACAAGTGATTCAAAAAGTCTCGATTCTTGTTCTTGTTTATTTGTAATCTTTCTGTGTGTTTAGTGTGGGAGAACTGCTCCCAAGGAAACGACTTAGCAGGCTAGTCATATGGGTTCTAGCCAGCCTGCTAGCCTGTGTGTGTGTGTGTGTGTGTGTTTATATTTAAATATATATATATATATAATGTGTGGTTTTATGAAACGTTTGTACGCTTTTACACCATTTAATCAAAGTCCACTTTCACCTGAACATACAAGATTTGTGTTGGTGTGTTAGGAAAATGATTATCTGCTTTGCTAGCAGTGCCATGAAGGTGCCATAGATGTGCATCATGAGTGTTTTCATTTTAGTAGTTCATTTTAAAATTGCTTTACACCAACATTTTGCACTTTAGAACCCATGAAGGTCGTGCAACATGTCTGTAAGCACTTCTTTTCTGGTTGTATCTAATCGGTTATGAGAAGACAGAACTCTGGTCAGGTAATGAGTGTGTGTAGATACATGACCGTTGGACTGGCCTGATGTTTACAGGTCAGGGGGATTAGGGTATTATATGAGAGGTTTTCCCGCACAATTTGCATTACTGTAAAGCTGTTTATTTTCAACGGAAGTATAATCAGGGTGAAGTTCTGCGCTAGGATGGTTGGGGGGGTTTGAAGTCCCAGGAAAGCAAGAGTCACTACAATTATTGTAAAATGAACATCTGTGTTTCAACTTCTTTCCCACTGTATGTTGCACCAAATCCTCCTCATCTTGGTGTCAGTGAGCTTTAGGTTCATCTCTACCTAATGCGCTCTTCCTGATTACAATTGGAAGACCACTCGGATGTTCTTCACATGAACAGTCCAAAGATCCACGAGGTTACTATGTCTTGTTAAACTCAAGAACCATAATGATTTGGACTGTAATTAATAGAAACAGTTTGCTACAATTGCTTACCATTGCCATGAACAGTTTTTGCATTTGTGTCCATCAGTGAACAGTTCATGGCCGTGATAATGAGAAAACTATAATGAATGGACATTCGAGGTCTTCTAGATGAGGATCGGTTCCACTCAAGGTATCTTCGTCACGCCATCGAATAAAGTTTTTCCATGCTGCCATCGCTATCGGCTCACTTATCAGTTTTAATTTATAGGGACAAATTTAAAATTGATATTTGTAATTTACAGTCGATTGATGCAATGGCGCTTCAGTCTTTTGGATTCTTACATCACTTAATCTGTCCACTCTGAACAGATCAGCTTCCAAACCTTGTCAAAGCTTTCGCCAGCATCTCATAACCGATGATGAACCTTTATTTTTTATTTAATGAAGATAATCCTTTATTCGTCCCACAGTGGGGAAAAATGTGCAAATATTTGCAGAAACAGTACAAATACATACAGTACAGTGTATTGATTCAAAAGAAAAAACAATAATAGCAGTAGTAGTTACACTATCAAACAAACAAATTGCACCAGGGTGAACAATGAACATGGCTGAAACTGATATGAGCGCTTGTTTTATTGTTTTTATGCGCTAGCAGCAATACATGGGTTTTATCGCATATGTTTTGAGACTGTTTCTATTTCTTTTTTTGTTTTTGCATTTGCTCATGTCTCCCAGGAGTAACGAAAAAAGCCAGAAACACTAAAGACAACACCAATATTTCACTATAAACACATTTAATGGGTTTCAGGGTGGAGTTTTGCTTTAAGCAAAATCACTTAGCCTCAACGGCACGGCTCTGTGTTTGAATTGGATCCTCGCTTGTACACTGCTTTGGATAAAAGTTTCTGCCAAATGAATAAATGTAAATAATCCTCTACAGGCTTGCACAACACCGCTGTCACCACTCTGACCTGTTTCACGGCCCTCAAAGTTTAAACCGAGCTCCAACGTGCACCCATACACTGCTTCGGTTTTGGGTGGAAGTCAGAGAGAAAAAACGGGTGATTTCAAATGATTTGGATTATCACTTGGGCAGTTTAGTAGGGCGTCTCTAAAATCGCCACAGCTCCCGGGTTTGATCCTTTCTTCATCGTTTTTGTGAATGTTCCTAGGCCTATGTGGGTTTTCTCTGGGTTCTTCAGGATCCTCTTAACCCCCCTCAGAAAAGTTTAGCTTACTCTAAATAGCCTTTATGTGTGTGCATGAAGAACTGTGTTGGCCTGGTGTCCCATGCGCTTGTAGGATCGCTCCACAGAAACTATGACCTAGTTAAAGCACTTCCTGGAGATAAATAAATAAATGAATGAGTGGATTATCATTGTGAAGAAGTTCTTGTTGAATTCAAGTGGTCTAAACATCAAACTGAGTGTGTTCACTTTTTTTTCTTTTTTTTAAGTGTAAAATAATGGAAAATAATGTGTTTTCTATATATACAGTGTGTATTATATATTAATATATATATAAAACCAAACCAGTTTCAGCATGTCAATGCCCTTGTGCACAAAGCAGCTCTATGAACATCTAGCTCACATTGGTTGGGTTGAGGTGGAAGATCTCTTGCTATAATGCGCCAACCCACACACAAAACAAGATGTCACAAGTTCCCATAAACACTACAAAATCTAGTAAAACATCTTTCAGAAGTATGGATGACATTATAGCAGCTACTAGGGACTGAACATGAAATAGGATGTTTAAAAAGCACACCAATCTTATGGTCAGCTGTCCACAAACTTTTGTCTATATAGTGTATCATGGATATCCTGAACTTTAAAAAAATATTATGCTGAATTGGGGAATTTGGGGTTGATTTTAATATTTTACTAGTTATTGATGTGTATTTTACTTTATTTAGTGTAAGATAAGGTACATAAAAAGAAAGTACCAGTGAACCCCTTACACAGCTTATTTTTAAAGCAGTGCTGACATATTTATATATTGTCATACATAGATAAATATCAGAAACGTCTTATGATATAAAGTCCGCTAGATACAGCAGTTAAACATGTTCGAGTCAAATCAGTATTACTTATTACAGTATTACAGCACTTTCAACAGTTCTTCTTGTCACAGAGCAGAGACAGAAAAAGAAACAAACCTTGAGAGAAACCAGACTAAAGAGAACCTCATCCTCATGTGTGTGACAGCGGAGGGTGTGATTTATAAATCATTTCTGTATAATATATAGTCAGAAAGTGGCATTATGGTGGCATATTGTACATGCATTCAGCTCTGTCAAATCACTGACTGCACGTAGGAAACTTTATACATATTTCTATGCATAAAGTTATACAGGGTAAACCCCAGCCTACCTCTGTAACATTCTTGGTGTTCGGGCTTGTAGTTACTTTATGCGTTCCCTCGAGTGGTTGTGATTTAATGTACCCCAGGTTTTGACAGATCTGGAAAAAACTGCATTTTCCTGTTATGCAGCATGGTCGTGGAATAATTATCAAAAAAGATTCAAACATGAATTATTTTTTATTCATTCATTTAAATCTGTCATGAGGAATGTGGTGAAGGAGGTGTGTGATTTAAATATATATATATATATATTACATTTTTTTTTATTTATTTTTAGTAAGAGACCTGCGTGTGCTTAAATATTGAGTTGTGCATGACCACCACCTTTGCCAGGTTGCTTTTAGAAAAGAGAGCCTTGATCTTAATGGGACTTCAGACAGAAAGACCAGCGATAAATAGCTAGCTAGATAGCTAAATGACAGAGGGACAGACAAGTGATAAAAATCTAGACAGACAGACAGACAGACAGACAGGTGATAATAGAAAGATGGATAGATAAATAGATAGATGTATAGATGGCAAATAGCTGGATAGATAGATTACTAGACAGACAGACAGCCAGACAGGTGATAATAGCTGGATAGATAGATTGATAGACAGACAGACAGACAGACAGGTGATAATAGCTGGATAAGATTGATAGACAGACAGACAGAAAAATAAAATGTAATTATAGTCAAACTCTTATGAGCATCAAGGTTATAACTTGGAGGTTTGTTAGTTGAAGTTATCAGTGTTCAATGATTAAGACTTGAGTGCATAAATGTTTGCAATTCTGAGCCCTCTTTATAGTTTATGGTACCATCCACAGGAATCTCATATGTAAAGCTATATATATATATATATAATATGTACATGTACCGAGTAAATGAAAGCTATGATAAAAGGTATTGTCAATGTAATAATTCTACAGTAGAGTACAGTACTTTTGAACATGAATGAACTGAAATGCACCAAGGTAGAGTTGGAAAAACCCCTTTTCAGTTTCTCATGTGCTTGATTCCTGCATCGTTCACGAGTCATTCACGATCGAATCGTTTGCCAGAAGAATCGGTTTGAACGGAACTTACACAATGATTAATATTTATGTTTAACTCCAAAACAGTTGGGACACTGCGCAAAAACGTGAATAAAACCAGAATGCAGAAGTGATGATTTGCAAATCTTATAAACCCACATTTTATTTACAGTAGAACAAATACAATACGTTTAAACCGAGAAAATGTACCATTTTAACGAAAAACAAAGGTCATTTTGAATATGGTATTTGTAACATCTCAAAAAAATTCTGGAAAAAAGTAAGTGTTATTAAAATTAAACAGTTGGAAAAACATTTTGCAACTAATGAGGTTAATTTCCAGCAGGTCAGTAGGATGATTGGGTATAAATAGTATATCTTAGAGAGGCAGAGTCTCTTAGAAGTAAAGTTGGGCAGAACTTCACCAATCTGTGAAAGTCTTCGTCTACAAATTTCAGAATAATGTTCCTCAAGATCATTTTTTCAATTCACAGTTACACAATTACAGTGTTGAATCTTTTTTGGATTTGGGGTTTGTATAATATGACTTATGGAGACATTGTATATCACATTCCAGCTTCAAATGTTAATGTCTGGAGTTTTTCAGAATGAGTTCCTGTGTATATTAATACTCTATGAACTTCCTATTTCTTCATAGACCCGATTCTGTCCTAAGCTCTTTGCTAAAAGAATCCTGAAACTGCCTTCTTTACATATTGAACTGACAGATACATGACCTGGAGTGCACTTTTATCTGTTCCAACTATAATATTATGTCTTTTGGGAATGATCATGCTTTATTTTCATCTGCTTTGTTTTGCAGAGGTGTAAAGAAAATACAGAATTAAGGGGACAGTGTGAGGTGCTGGGGGTTTAGGTTTCAATTCCAGCTTGAAGAATGCATTAATCTGTACTTTGCGTGAACTGCCATCTTGCAAAATTGTGTTGTTTACATACTGCCGAGCTTTTTTTTCTTTCATGAGGATTGTGCAAGTCAGGCCAGAGTTGCCAGAAAGTGCAAGTCAAGAGCAGCACGTACACTTTCCTTCCCCGAGCCCACTAAAACCCACTGGCTGTGTTTCCATGCTCATCGTTATTCGTAATTAGTCAAGCGGTAATGACAGGAAGAAGAAGGAGGGGAAGAGAGGGGGGTAAAAAAAAAAAAAACTCGTAAACGTGATAATTAGTTAGGTACAGGATCCTTGGTGATGGATTGAAAATGACAGATGAAAACTTTGGGCCAGATAGGATTTTTTTTTATATCCTGTAACTCCTGGGAAAGAAAGAAAAAAAAAATATGGAAATGGAAAACCGAACCTTCAGTATAATGTCATGTGTCAGGTCGCGAATTTGCATAAAAGGAAAGATTAGGTTTAATAAAAGTGTGAGGAATTGGGACATTGGGGAAACGGTGGGTTTTTCATCGAATCTTTTGACACAAAATCCGCGGCGACGTAGATCATCGCTTCTGTCATTCGTTTTAAAATTAGCCGTCTCTGTACAGCACCGAACATAAAAAAAGTACTTGTTAACAGTGTATGTATATCATCACAGGCCTAATTCTAATAATACCCCATTTGTGCTTGTTGTAGTAACCACTCCAGACTCTAGGCCTTATTGGGAGTGCATGACTGGAATGAGATGTTTACATGGCACATTCTGCAGCTTATAGTCTAGCGCTAGCACTAGCATGGAAACACGGACACTTGGCCCTCCTTCCTCGTCTCCTGTCTGCACCGTTGCAAAGCTGAAACTTAAACTACTTTTCTTTACTTTCCCAAAAAAAAAAGGAGGCTTGTTCATTTCAAGTGTTTGTTTATTGCTATTTTTTTTCTGTTTAGGTCTTTCTCACACGCTTTCGCTCCCCTCTTCTTTACCCCGGGTGTGAGATATTTGCTGTATGGTGCGTTGCCAGAATCGTAGCGATGAGCTGCCAGCCTCGAGAGATTGTAGCGCCAGAACACCTCCTTAAAAAATCTCTCGCTTTTCTCAGGACGAGCGAAATCTCCTCACCCCAATCCTACGTCTCTTTGGTTTTACTTCTGATACGCTCTGATTCTTGAGCTTGAATCTTGTGAGGATTCAGGACATGAAGGATTGGGGGAAGGTGCACGATTCGATATTTCGAGCAATTCCAGAGCCGCGATGCAGGAGAACAAGGTTAATCTGCGTATGCTAGCTTTTAATTAACGACATGGTAGCGGTGTTGTTGGTGTTACAGCCCTGATTTGGTCAGATCAGACCTCGATTTTGTTTCTGCTTTCGATTCCGGTTTGACCTTGACACACTGAATTTGGATGTTTAAAAGTTTTCAAGAAGATCCACACGGGGTATCGTGGCTAATCACGGCGCATCGATTTGTTCCTATATTTAGCTGAGCGACGTAGAAATCTGGAAGCTTGTATCTTTCTAGCCAGCTGATGCATGCTACCGTGGCAGGAGATAACACCATATGTCTCAGTGCCACTGGCCACAGTTAAAGCCATGAGGTCACACGCTGGATAACGGCCACTCTTACAGTCTGCAACAGCTGAATCGTATACTGCCTCCTGGTTTTTCCATCGCAGGGTGTGGGATCTCTGCTGCAAATCTCAGTTTTCTACTATTGTTCCTCTTCTCCTGCTCTATGTTTAGAAGGATAGAAGAAGGAAAGGTGCTTTATACTTGTCACATGTACTTTTTTTAACACCACAGTCAAGTTGATCCTTTTCATATCTCTGTGATGTCAGGGTCAGCCATGTTACACCACTACTGGAGGGTTAAGGGCCTTGCTCAAGGGCCACAACAGTGACAGTTTGGAGATAACAGGGTTTGAACCCTGACCTTCTAACCAGTAAACAAGAGCCTTAACCACTGATAGCACTTTTTTTCAGGCTGAATCTGTTATTGATTAAAGGACACATAATTTTTTTTATAATTTCATAGTTACATTTAATGACAGACAGACAGACAGATAGACAGACAGACAGACAGGCGATAATGGGGTTTGAACCCCTGACTTTCTCATCAGTAACCCAGAACCTTAAATTCTGCTCTACTACTTCCTCTATTCTATCCATACTTTATTCGAATGGGTATTTTTGTCTGACCGTGTGTTCAAAAAGTAACCACTACTCTACAGGTGCTTCAGATTTATGTGTTTTTTTTAGTGTTCCCCAGAACTCTGTGAGGTCAAACTGAACCATTTTTCTATTCCCGAATGAAGAACAATAGCATGTCCCTAAACTGAAAAACATCTCGCTTTCTGTCTTGAGAAAACAAACACGATGGTGACTGTTACTGTTTATATAACATAAGTGATAACAGAAACTTGTTTCACAGCATTTTATGTAACTACTAAATAAAAAATAAAATGGGAGAAAAAAAAAATGAATTGGAGGAAAAGTATGTTCTTTTATTAAACAAATACAATTATACTTGTAATCAAGTTGGTGTAAAGGGAATAAAAAAACCCACACACTTCAGGACTTCGGTGTTTTTGGAAAAATAATCAGCTTGTAACAGTTTGATAGGTTTGGCTATGGCAATAAAAAAAAAAAAAAGTGGGAGCCTTTCCAGTTTGCTCATTTGCTCAAATTCTGTCCCGGCAGCAACTTGAAGAGATGTTCCTCTGCCATTTGTAGTTCAATTGTTTAGCATATTAAACCTCATCCATCCTCGTTCAGGAACCTCGAATTCAAATCTGTATCGGTTCAAAGTGACTTAGAATTGAGTAAATGGAAATGGCAGGCGAAACAATGGGACAGTGATAACACTTAAATAGACCTCAGTAGTTCTACAGAGCAAGTGTGTGTGTGTGTGTGTGTGTGTGTGTGTGTGTGTGTGTGTGTGTGTGTGTGTGTGTGTGTGTGAGAGAGAGAGAGAGAAATCGTATCTGTTTAGTGAATGGTAGCTCTTTGTGCACCACTCGGGCAATACATCAGCACCGAATATGACTCTGCTGTTCTTTTGCTTTGCCCAGTGATGACATCTTCCAGAGCAGATGTTTCCTCATCAGTAAACCATGCCAGGGAGATTCAGGATTCACTGCAAGCTCATAACCCATTATATGCTAGTTTGAATTTGGCCAAAAACATCTTTCTTTTTTTTTTTACTCATTTGTTTGTGCCATGTCAGTATTACTGGTGAAAATGGAGTCATTAAAATGCTGTGTATCAGTAGAACTTCCTGTCCATTCTCGGTGGACGTTGGTGATTGGCTGAGCTGAAAGTTTTACAAGTTAAAACTGCTCCCTGGATCAAATCAGATAAGACTGGACGTGGTACACTGAATGAGAGACACAGACATATATAGACACCTGGGGGGGAACATCCTAATAAAACATGCATGGACCTACCTACAGAGAACATGCAGAGCAACTCGCTGTGGAGAGAGGTCTGAGCTCAAACCAGGAACCATTTAACTGGGTTGAAGCAGTGCTACCCATCTGATATGAAAGATACTGAATTCTAAACATTTGGATATTGTAGCCAAAGATTTGTAGACACTTAGGTGCTGGGGTTCTTTCCCAAACTGTTGGCACAAAATCATTTTCTTTGGAAGTCTCTTTCCAGTGTTGTGTGGTTGATGTGGAAAAACCCGAACGCCATGAAGATACACAGGTCGGAGTGGAAAATCTTGAGTACCTTGCTGAAGAACTCTGACCTCAACCCTAAACTTGAACACCTTTGGAATGAACTGGAACACACACTGAACCCCAGACCTTCTCAATCTCCTCAACATGAACAATTTCAATTATGCTTTTACAGAAATTATCACAAATCCCACCATGTAGTCCCCCAAAAATTTAGTGTAAAGCCTAGGAGAGTGGATCTCATTGTAACCGCACGGCAGGGACTAATTCTCTTCCACTGGAGACCACTCTGTGCAGCTGAGAATGGTTCCACATTAACAACCTAAAGATCCATGAAGTTCCTGAGCAACTCAAGAACTTTGAGGATGAATTTGGACTGTAATTAATATCAAAATTCTACCGAACGCTGCTCATATTTGTCACTTTTCTGCTTATATGGCTGCATCCGAGTGACTATTTCTTAACATTTTGATTCAATTTGTATTCCCAGCTCCAGTGGTCTCTTAGAGCTCACGCAGCTCAGCGCTGCTGAGTAACACGTGTAACGCAGCATGAAAGTGTGAGTCATTTCAGTCAATTCCGAATGAAAAAAACGAATACAAATGAATGTGACGACATCTAAGGGATGCTGTTTTAGTAAAGTAATCACCTTTATTCCTCTAAATTGATTTTAATGTATAAAATAATTGAAACGTTCTTGACATCGTGACGTCGTTCCCACACGCTCCCCCGGTAGTTACGGATAGGACACGCAGGCGGCGTAATCGGCCTCACAGAACTGTGTGTTCTCGCAAACCGACAGCAGTCGAGGTGATGATGCATTACACATTGAGGAACTTCCTAATTGAGTCAGTATCAGGTGTTAGTCATTATGAGATGCAGCAATCAACACTGTGTGTGTATGCGTGTTGGGAACATGTGCTCTGTTTTTAATTAGATATTTCAAAGAAACCAATGGCGCATGACCGTTTATTCGGAGGGAACGATTTTGTATTGGTCCTGTATAGAACTTCTGAAGTAAAAATAATGGACGTGGTGGAAATTCATGCCGATATGATATATTATCTAGAATGACATACATAGGTGATTTATTTCTCTTCGCTTTTTTTCAGATTTTAAAGCTATTTTATCCTACTGGTGTGAATTTGTGTGTATTATACTTTCCTGAAAATTTCAGGAATTTTCTAAACTAAATATTTTTAATGAGAATTAATGGGAATAAACTGGTAATGTACAGAATTGCAGGTTAGCCTTTAACAGGGAACTTAAATGCAGGATAATCGTTGTTAAAGCCACCAGATTAAGTGCAGTTTTAGTTACATTTCTACCTGCACATTCATCAATCACATGCACACAGCACACTTACTCCAAGGTTACGAGGTCCGTATATCCACTTTGCATTCCTTCATAACATATCACACTATTTCTTGAATCCTGCGTACAATATAATGTCAAAAAATGTCTATCTTGGCAAATATTCGTGTGAATTACATAAATGTACATTTTAAACTTGCATGTAAACAATTACACTAACAGTCAAAAATGACATTTTTTTGTATTGTTTTAGTTTGTATGCATGTCAGCTTGTGAGCAAACAAAATGTTAATATTTATGTTTGTATATGAAATAAACTATAAATCTCCCAAAATTTTAATTCCTAAAATTCACATAAATTCCTGGTAATTTTCAAACTTGGAATGTTCTTAAAATTCTTCTGCTCGTTCTGGTTATAGAATTGGGATTTGAGTTACTGAAGATGCCTGGAAACGGATGCTGATTCTCCTTCAGGCTCAAGGTGGCTCCGAAAGCAGAACCGACACTCTGGGGATGTTTTTATTTATTTATTTTTTGCACCATTCTGTGTAAACTCTAAAATTTTAATTCCTAAAATTCACATAAATTCCTGGTAATTTTCCAACTTGGAATGTTCTTAAAAATCCCCAGATGAAGTTCCCATAGAAAGTTTTTGGAAACTTACCAGAAGTTTTTTACCCCTTTGCAACCCAACCTGTAATATCACAGTTATCATCTGTAGCCTTTAAATATCTTTGAAACCGGACTTTTTCGAAGACGCGCTTCTGCTCGTTCTGGTTATAGAATTGGGATTTGAGTTACTGAAGATGCCTGGAAACGGATGCTGATTCTCCTTCAGGCTCAAGGTGGCTCCGAAAGCAGAACCGACACTCTGGGGATGTTTTTATTTATTTATTTTTTGCACCATTCTGTGTAAACTCTAGAGGCTGTCATGTGTAAATATCCCCAAAAAATCAGCAGTTTTCTAAAATTCTCAACTGGTCATGCCAAATCACACTTTTCCTAGTGTTCCTCTGGCTGATTTCATGAATTGGTGATGTGATTAGCTGACTGGAAGATTGCATGAATGAGGAGGTGTATATGAGGGACTGGTGTAGCACTGACATGACCCATGTCTAGTTGAACCATCGAAATTTTCTCCACTTTTTTTCTGTCAGGATGAATTTTCTCTATCACTATATTCTCAATTCTCAATTTATTTTGTATTTCTTTTTTTAATAATGGTCAAAGTTCAGTTTAGGGTTCGCACGTGAGGCTTGACGATCGAGGGGGGGTGCAGGATTTCGCTCGGGATGAACCACAGGCCGGTTCAAATTTCCCCACGTGTTTTTTTTGCTTTTTTTTCTTTTTTTTTTTTTTTTTTCGTCGAATGAGATCAGGTTCTCAGAGTTGACCAGAGGCCGAGTCGGTGTTGACTTCTAGCTGAGTCGCTGTGTGAAGTGCTGCGTCACTGCTCGCTGATCAGCGTTTCAGAACGCTCAAGCTCGCCAAAACTGCAGCGGTGCTCGGCTTCGGCATTCAAATAACCTTGCCAAATCTGCCATGCCACACGTTTCCCAGGTAACAGCCTTCCGGTTTCTTGGCAAACACAAAAGCGTAGTAGTCTCAGGGCCTGTCTAGAAGAGGGGACACACACACACACACACACACACACACACACACACACACACTCTCTTACATACACACACTCACACACCCACATCCCCTCCTCACTGCTGACATTTTTCTCTCGTCTCAGATTCCAGAGAGCTGCAGGACCAGTGACGGAGACAGAGAGGGAGAGGGAGACAGACTTGGTGGCGTAGTGAAGGAGACAGACATCAGTGGACACGGAAAGAAGAACAAGCGTGAGGCGCTTCAGGAGGCCTCGTCCTAGGGGAAACCCTCACCGTCGCAGAAGTTCTGTGAGTATAGAACGGTGTTTATTTATTTATTTTTTCCCACTTCTGCCCGGTTTTCATTGGGTGCCGATGTTAGGGGTGTGGCCTGCGGGAAAACACGGAGCACAGCAAGTGGCGTGGGTCTGTTTATTACCAAGACATCAGCTGCTAAACACATGAGGGAGTGGGCTACGTTTATAAACCACATACGCTACATCAACAGGGATCACATGCTTTATGTGTGTGTGTGTGTGTGTTTGTCATGTGTTCATAGCTTGATGGGGACCGAATATCCACGCAAGGACATGAAAATCTGATCGTTTTGACCTTGTTATAATCCCCACAAAGTATCAGTGCTCGTTTTCCAGAACCTGCAGCTTTTATAAAAAAAATACAAATAAAAAGAGCAATAAAGTGTTTTTTTAGGGTCTTTATTTTTTTGTCACTTAAGTTAAGGTTAGAGCTCAACTTGGATGTAACATAATGTTAACTTGCTGCATTAAATAATTATGATAATAGATCGTCCTCCCAAGGACAGGGTTAGTTAGTGCGTGTTTGTGTGCGTGTTTGTGTGCGTGTTTGTGTGCGTGTTTGTGTGCGTGCATGCACACACTCGAGGGCTATCCAAAATACATTCGAATTTTAATTATGATAAAATAATCATTTGGATGCATTTGAATATTAATGATCCTTAACTACTGCCAGCATTAGCAGAAACTCTAAACCACTGAAGATGAAAATTGGTTTCGTTTCTTCACCAGGAGACAAAAACAATACGTATATTTTAATTATTTATTTAATTATTGTGCATTTATTCATAAACACGTTTATTTATTTATTTTTGCTCTACAATATATAGACAAAAGTGTTGGGACACCTGATTTTTTTCCAGCCATATGTGCTCCTTATACACACTTAAATAGGATGTTTTAAAGGATGCAGAAGCATAAAATTTTCCCTTCACTTGAACTAGGAGACCAGCATGACAATGTTCCCATGAATCTGAATGGACCCCATGTATTGGAGTGGAAGACCTCCTGCTATTGCCCATTGGGATAAATGTGAACACCAGGCCTCCTCACATTACTTACATCAGTGCCTGACTTTGCTAACACCCTTGTGGCTAAACGCATCTCCGCAAAATCGTATAGTCGGGTGTCCACATACTTTTGGCCCATCTAATCAATGCACCTAAGCCAAATTGACATACTATTCACTATGCGTACACACTACATAGGGTGTTACATAATAGACCCTACGCATTTGATGCCAGCGTATTATCGTCGGTTTTTACTCGAGACTACGTTTATGACACAGTGCAGAAGAGAGGTCCAGGCTGAAAAAGGATGTTCATCATCATGGAGTCTAATTTGGATTCCCCAGCATGAGCTGATCACTCTCATTAGAGCTGTTTGCCCTGTAGGCTCTCTGCTGGGTTCGTGCACATTTTATTCTCTGCCTGATCTCAATATGTGCGCAATGGGCTGTTACTCTTCCACTAAAGCTGGAACATGCGAAGAGGAAAGCGTGTGATAATTGAGGGTGTGTGCGCATTTGCCCGCGCGTGTGTGTGTGTGTGTGTGTGTGTGTGTGTGTGTGTGAGAGAGAGGTAGAAAGAAGAGGGAGAGAGCGATGTGAGAGATGAGACTTACCATGTGTGCCTCAGAGCACCAGTTTTCACTCTGGCTAAATCAGTCTCCACATCTGACTTATCACACACACACACACACACACACACACACAATGCTGAGCTTGGTCTCAGAACGCCGCACTATAAGAATAGAAAGAGGTTGGTAAGCTGATATTAGCAAACGTATCACATGCTGGCTGTACGCAGAGGGCCATAAAAAGAATAAGTATTTACTGTAAATTCTGCCGATTTGTCTGAGGACACCTGATGGAGATTTGGAGGACTTTCTTTTCCGCCTTTTTAGATTTTCTTCATGATGGTCTCGCTGAGTAAAACAAGGCCACACATCATAATATCCAGATCACCATTTATCAACTTCTCTTCGCTGGATGTTGGGTTCATTGTTGACAGACTTTGTCTCGTTAGCAATTTGCGAGCAAAGACCACAATTACTTGTGTCATGTCATTATACAGATTTGTATTTTGGTTTAAACAGCTGCAATAGCTGAAATGCCCATGCTTACAGTCACAAGTGCTGCACAATGGCATTCTGTGTAGCATCGATGCTTCATAACCTTACGGTTTAATACTTACCTCAGGTTATTGTCAGTATTGAGTTTTACATGTTCTTCTCATGTATATGCATATTTATGGGTTTCATGTAGGCTTTGTGATTTCCTCCTCTCGTAACCATGCTAGTAGTTTGGTAGAAAAAAATCGCCCCTAGGTGTGAATGGTAATCTGGGATTGACTGGAGTCCCATCCAGGCTGTATTCCTGGGATCGATGCCAGATCCAGCACATGCTTCAGTCTGACTCAGCGTGAGGCTTTCATGGGTAAAAGCTGGTTTGAATGTTCTCTTTACCCTGTAATAAAATCAAGAGAATGGACAGACCATGTGTGTATGTACCTAGCTAGCTGGTTTACTTGGAAATCGACTCAGGAATGATGTTCCGCTTTGGTTTAAGACTTAAATGGGAATATTCCTCTCGCATCCTTTCATCAAATGCTATTATCAAAGCTAGTTAGTACTACTGCATCTATTTACCCAGTTTTGGCTAGTAAAAAAAAGGCAAGCTTGCAGTTTGTGGTAGTGATTAGATTGGTTCCTAACTGCAGGTACCATTTAAAAATAAATTTTATGGCAGTTTATTTATTGTTTTATTTAGTTGCCTAATTCAATTATCATTTTTTCATTGACTTTGAAACTGTGCCTCGAATGAAGTTCAAGCATTGAGACTTGGCTAGAAATTTTAGCTAGCATAAATAAGAATTGCTCCAGCTAGCGATCTCAGCAGTCTGTTTTTTTTTGTGAGCCGATTAGAAAAATAAACAAATAAGTAAGTAAAAAGATAGATACAAATTGTGTTGCAAATGCTTATACATGTGTTGAATTAATTGTGCACTTATGTTCAGCCGAAAATAAACGGATTTTGGCTTTCGCATGAAAGTGTAAAAATGTTGGAAATTCGGACTGAAAGTGTTACCCAGTTGTATTATTATTATTTTAAAAGATTGGATCTCGCAATAAATCATTCCATCTGAAGAGAACAGGAGTAAAGAAATTGAAATAGATTGTGTTTCCTCGGCTCTCCAGCACGTCTCATCATTAATGCATTCAAACAGCAGCAGCTACTCATTCTGTGTTGCCAGATCAGTCAGGATCCCACGTTTGGGCCATTATCAATCGCCTCAAGTTAAAAACTGGGGTTGGGCTGAAAGCAGTGAGTGAAAGTAAATATTGGTTTAACCTTTTGCAGGTTATAAACAATTAATTGTACTGAGCAACTCTGCCTGTTGTGCCATGCATGTGTGTGTGCCAATTCTGCTGGAACACAGCTTAAATTTCAACGTTTCACCAACGTGTTTGCATACCTGCTTATTAGCGTTTCATTCTGCCCAAAAACCAGTGTGTCCTGAATTTTACTTCCAGGTTCGCCCGAGAATTTTCGTTTTTGATTTGGTTTTGATTCGCCACCATGTTAAATCTGTGCATATTGGGCAGGTTAGAGCTTGCGAAATCCTTTTAAGTGGATTTAATGGAGCAGTTTTTGGTCCGGTAACAATGGAGCCTTTCACACGAAGACGTCACAAGACCATACATTTTCCATTTAGTCCTTTGGAACCCTAACCCTATTCGAAGCAACTTATAAAAGCATACAATGAGTAGGATGCAAATTAATAAGAACAACACGGAGAGAGAGAGCGTATGAATGGGTTCGTAATACGAAAGAGGAACAGTTTATCTATGCATTGTCAAAAGCACATATGCAACTTGGGGCTTAGAATAATTTCAAAGTGCATTAGTTATAATAGAGAAACAGAAACCGCATTGTTCATAGTTGGCGAAAGAAGGCTTTACTTAATTGAAAAGGATAGAAGATCCCTGATAGGCATGCGCTGAAAGTCAGTCATAAAGGGAAAACGATGGTTCTGTCTACAGACTGAATGTTTAAATATAGTGGATAGAACAGTCACGGACTAACAACCCAGTAACTGTAAAAAATTTTGTCAGCAAAATTCACAAGTGTTAATACAATGCTTTTTGTGGAAATGCAGAGATCAGCAGTTCCACATCACAGACTTCTGGAGTCGGGAAAAAACAAAACAAAATTACATCAAGTTTAGCGTGAATTTGCTTTATCATCCAATAACACAGCTGAATTGGCTAGATTGATTTCTGAAGGGTCAGACCTTTGTACTAAAACTCGTATCTGAAATATGTGCAGGCATGACATTTTGTTCAAAAGGTCCCCGATTGGCTACACATTTTTATCACTCAGAAATAGGTGCTATATTTTTGTGGTTCTAGGTTATCTTCCATTTACATAGAGTTTCATTTGGAATTTGCATCATCAACCAGTAGCTTAACCACTCTTTCTGAATTGATTTCCGTAGATCTGGTCTTTTTTTTTTCTTCTACTGCAACCCAAGAAAGATCTGAAACGTGTGTAGGCATCATATTTTTCCCCAAAGCTTCCTGACTTAACTATAAATTTGACAGCACAAAATAGGCGGTGTGGTGTGCAAGATTCCGTCTGTGGTTTGTAATGTTTATTGGTTAACATCTTGAACAGGGTACTACGCAAGGAAGTTGCCAAGAAACTCCCAGTGCACAGGAATCTGTGTACATATAGAACTTGATTGCCCCTAAATTAGCGAAATCAAAATTCACTGTTGAAATTGAAGGGAAAGATACTGCTAGCTAACATTTAATCAGATTTTGTTTTGGAGTAATGGTATAACTTACTCCATTAAATGGATGGAATTGTAAAATTGTTCATTTTTGTACCGTCAACATCAGATTGACAGGGACTTAAAAACTAAAGAGAGCTTTGCTACCCAGAAAGTACAAATGTAGGCATCATCCTAAATGTATCACCAAAGAAAATACTCGAATACTCACGGAACATTAAACTGAAGGACTCTATTTAACCGCTGAAATCTGCCGTAGTTAAAACCGTGTAAAATGCCGTAACGTCTCATCGTACCCACCTTGATCCTGCCATGGAAAGAGTCAATGCTAGCTCGGCATTGAAAAAAACAATAAACAAACGAACAACTAGCCGACTGACAGGGTCAGTAAGAACCAGTCTAGCAACACAACTTGAGGGTTTGCGGATACTGCACTTCTGGATGATATGGGCATTTGTTAGACTTCACAGTCACAGGAGTTGGGCTACATCTACACTAATCCGGATAAATCTGAGAACGGCGTTTTCACCTAATCCGCATCCACTCTTTAATTTTCCCTGCTTTTTTTTACTTTCTGACTCTTTGAAACGCAGCGGAAATGACTAATAATGCATCGTTTTGTATTCACTTTGGAGTGTTTTTAAAAAGCGATGGCCTCAAAGTAAAAAAGTATGGCCTCAAATGAGGCAGTGGCATTGATTTTAAGGTACTGCTGGGTACATCCAGTGTTGGATCTTAAGTGGTTACCGTCACACTAGCTTGCTTATTGTGGTGTCAATGTAGGCTTGCAGTTGCCAAGATCACATGAACCAGGTTGCGATGATCCAGTAAGGGCAGAATTGGTCAGAAGAGGCAACCCTTTTGGCTTATTTGTTGTTAAACCTTCCAGTTGCTTGGACCAGGTGGTTCAAGAACAAGAATATTATACACTGATTTGAAAGGAAAAACTCCCTTAGATGTTATGAGGAAGAAACTTGGAGAGGAACCAGACTCAAAAGGGGAACATTTAACTCAACATTTGCGATCATCATAGATCCAACACCAGCTTCTCCATGACAGAGCATTTAAACACTCAAGGAGGTCCAATTTCAAAACTCTAATTGGCACTGGTACGTCTCTAGATGGTTTGGGAAGTTTGCGAGTTCGGCATCTACTTCTTTAAAGGTCCACAATCTTCATAAGGTGGGATGTGACTGGGGCTGGAGCAACCTCAGGATGTCTTGGGATGGGTAAAAACATTCTCATTTACTCACACAAAGTCAACCCATCTATCTACATGTTTTGGACAGAAGAAGAAAACCGGACGACTCGGATTGAACCCATGTGGAAATCACAGATGGTAACCCAAGATTAGACTGAGACTCAGACCTATTACCGTAGAGCTGCCACATACTGCCACAGAGTTATTTTCTTGTATAAATCAGATAAAATCTATTCACTGCATTGCTAGGAAAGATGAACAAACAGGTTTTGGAGCAGTTTGAAAGGTTTAAAGAGAGCACGGCTCAACAAAGGAAGTGAGACAACAAAAATAGCAAACAAATTTACATGGTTATAAAGTGTTTGTTTGAAAGTAGTTTGTTTGAAAGTAGTTTCCAATTAGAGTTTTAGTTTAGAATTCCAGTTAAAGCTTTGTTGGACTGATGAGGATCAGTATTACCATTGTGGAAAGTAATCCAAATAATTAAATAAGTCTCATGTGTGTGTGTGTGTGTGTGTGTGTGTGTGTGTGTAAACCTAAAGAGCCATGAAAAGACAGTATTGCATGTATCCTGATTCTCGACAGCTCAGAGAGTTGCTTGTGTAACTGATGCATCTCAGCCAGCGAGAGGGCGGATGGGTGGGTCGAGCTTTCGGGATGGAACGGACGTTTTGAAAAATTGATAACTCTGCAGAAGGCATCCATTTCTTATCTATCCACGTCCATTAAAGCGCCGATTAGAATTTGCCAAAAGAGCTCAGTTACTGCTGTGAGTTTATGAACAGAGAGCCCAGAACTGTACAGTAGGTCCTGCTTCATTCTCATCTATTAACATTGATGATCAAAGACTAAACGTTTTCACCGTAATGAATGGAGGTCAGGTTCGGGTCGTTGGAGCACAGTGCCCATAAAACCCGAGCTGAACTCATTGTGTTTGTTTGCATGCAGCATTACTGATCTGCTGTGTGTATCCTTCGGTTCCTGTGGAGTCAATATTGAGTTTGGCAGCGACTGGAATTCCTGTGCTGCTAATGTGCTGTAATAAATCCGGTTGGATGAGGAGGCGGAGGTGGGCTCCTCTTCACTCACTTTATTTGTTCAGTGGAGCGTCGAAGAGGCTCGGCCCTCTACTTTGATTGGCTCTGATGAGCGGTGCATTGAAGCCAATCCTAGATCCAAAACTAGAACTCTCTCAGCTGTTGTTCTAGCCAAGCAAGACACAGAACAATAATATGATTCTGGTATGCTCTATGAAACAATACTATACAAGACCTTCTGGAGTTTTCAAGTACAAGCCAACACCCAGGGTTCAAAGATTTTGACAAGGAGGACTACAGTGGAATTAGAAAAAGAAAAGCTGAGTTATGGAACAGAATGGGGTTTTTGTCATTCTTTTCTACATGAATGTACCTTTTGTACTGCTACAAATCTTCGGAACAGAACAGTAACTGTAGACATTTCTATGACTGACCAATGCTGGTGTTCTAAAAGTCTTGGTTGTAGACCAATACTAGGCATACAGGTAGCTATAATTGCCAGCTCTAAAAACACTGCAACCCTCAGGTAGAGAACGTTACCCAGATCATGGAATATTTAGGGGCAGGCCATTAGAATAGTTAGCAATGAATCAGTGGCAATCGACACCTCTCATGCAAAGAACCATACCCAGGATTTGGAATTTTTCAATGTGAAAAAGCCTAGTTAGGCAACATTGTCCACGTTTTGGAATATTCAAGGACTGCCCAGAGTTTGTGTTCTCAAATTTTTAACCATAGACCATATTCAGAAACAATATTCCCAACTTGAGACCAATATTAAGCTGCAGTCTTTCTAGACCTTCTTCATGCAAAATTTCTACAGAATTGGACTGTAAAAATGATCTGATAATGATGTACATAAAATATACAATGTGTTTATACCAGACACCTTTTCATATTTATTTTTAATCTAATAAAAAGCTGTGTTGTATAAAAGTAGTAAATACTTCTTTCATATTCCATTTTCTGAAGAAGTCACGCCAGGACAAATCGATCTGAACCTCTGTTGATAACGTCTTAATGTGATAGGAATTCAGAGGTCAGAGTTCACCAGACTTGAACTTTGGAATACAAAAAGATGCAAAACTTCTTTATAATGTGCTTGTCCACATTCCTTAAATGGACTCACTGGAACAAAAGATTTTGCCTAACTCTTTAATATATAGAAAAATACCCATATTCTGAAATACTCAGGGACAGACCGGTCTGGTGAATATGCAATTCTCAATACTCAAAATGCGGTGGATGAAATACACAAATCATGTATTTGAGTTCAAATAGAAATACAGTAGGTAAAATATCACTCCAGTAAAAGTGCTGCCTTTATATTTTTTTCTTGAGGAAAAAGTTCAAAAGTATTTCCCTTCAAATGTACTTAACTATCCAAAGTACTATGATTTATTACAGCTGTAATGTTCCTATTAGCATTTTTGCATAATTAACTAAGTTTATGTGAAAAGTCTCTATTAACAGAATGATATTAATGAGTCAAAACACTTACTGATATCTATTAAAATTATGAGCCCAAAACGTACTTCAAAAATATTACGTGAATAAGGCCACGGGTGTTTGGCAAGTTGAAGTCTCTTCCATCATTTATCCCTCTCAAAATGTTCTGCTTGCTGTTGAACTGACACTGAACTTATGTTTGTGCTAAGTAGATACCACCAAGCAGCAATCAAAACAAGTCTACCCTTACTGGTGGTCTGCTGCGTGTTCGACCAGTTACGTTTTTATATTAAAAAAAGAAGATATTTGACTTTGAAATGTAGTATGGAAATACTTCAGTAAAGTACAGATATTTATATACGCTATTTCTGTTTTGCCCTTAAGTTTACATTTTGTTAATTACAAGGTACACTCCAGTGCTAAGTTCTCTCTTACACACTGTACCTTGTAGTATACAGTAAGTTTATTGGTGGTGCTATTTTGTGTTTTGTGTATTTGTCCTACACTCTCTTGTGTCATCTTGCACTGTCTTGTGTTGCATTGTTTGCACCAGGTTGCACTTTATGTGGCACTTACTAGTCCTCAGCTCTTGTGTTTTCTGTTATGTAGCTTCATGCTAAATGTACCACCAGGGTTCTGAAGGAACGTTGTCTCATTTTGCTGTGTACTGCGTCAGCTATATATGGTTAAAATGACAATAAAAGCTACTTGACTTGATGCGTGAAAGAGCTACTTAAAAACAGTAATGATTTATATTTACTTTGTAACTGTCCACGGCTGCTACTCAGATATCTGTGGCAAAAGAACCGACTCAGGCTCTAGAATATCCAGGGTCAGTCCAAATATACATTTCCACTATTGTCAGCTAAAGTGCTCAGAAATAGTTATAGAATCGTTAGCTATACAACTTTAAAAAGAACGCCCGAGTGTAACCTGTAATTGTGAAATGTATCTGTTTATTTGCCGTGTGTGATCAGTAATATATTGTCCTTTTACTATCATTACTATGTGAATGAATACATAAAAAAAAAAAAGTTCCCAATGCTGTAAATGAATAAAACCCACCACTGCATGATGCTGCATCTGCCTGCTCAGGGTCAATGTGCTGGTTAAATTTCTGTACATGTTTATTTATTTTGGGAAAAAATGCTCCTGCCAAATCTGTTAGAAATTAATGCAGACTGTAAACGAATAAGTGCGAGAGTAGGTTTTAAAAAAAAAAACCAGCCCCATGCGGTCTCTAGTAGGAGATGCGGTTGAGGACCTGGCCGAGGCCATGCTGACAGTGCTGACATTCGCACACTTGGATTCCGTCCTGTTTTTTTTTCCCGCTGCTCATTTTTAATTAAACTGAAAACCTTTCAGATTGATGGCCACGCCCACTTTGGGTATCGGCATTGGAAATGCAGATGGAGATATTCAGAGCGCTTGCGCTGCCGTTGTGTAGTGTATTATTTATAATATATATTTCTGATTTTGTTGGCAAGGGAACGGAATGGGTGTGTGTATTCTGAAATCCTGTTATGTATGCCGAAGTTTGCACATCGTTGTATTTCGGTGGATGATTACACGTGTTTTAACTGGGACAAAGCGTTATTCTGCGAGACATAAAATATGTTTAGAAGCCGAGGATAACCTCCAGCTAACAAATACACGTTATAGTAGCATGCAGGTGACACGCTAGTTGGCTGCCAACTTGATGCTTTTTTTTATTTTTTTTTTGTAAATTGGCTGATATATAAAGTCAGGCATTTATTAACAAGGATTTTATTTGTTTATTTATGTTGGCATGTATTCATTTTGGTTCGAATTCAGCCAAGTTGCTAAGGAACTATCTCATGCTGCCCTTCACTCCCCTTCTTGTTATTCAGAGTTGCTCTCTGAAAATTATGTTAAACTGACACCAACGCCAAGAATTTTTTAAAATAATGACTGTTGCTTTTGGCTTGTGGAGAAGTTTCATGTTCATCAGTGTTTCTGGCCACCATGTTGCATCTCCTGTGCCAATCTCAGGTCAGAGGTTCTGCCAGTCAGCTGTCTCTGTCGGAGAGATAAAAAGTAGTGAGGATTTTTTTAATGATCGTTTTCTTCAGGGGAATATAAAGTGGCTCGATTTTGCCAGATGACCCAGTTTAGTTTAGCAACCCAGTTCAGAAGTTTGCACATCCAGGCAAGGGTTGTGAGCAGCGCGCTGATCCAGAACCCATCTGCAAAGCGCCCGTTGCCAAATACTATTTGATTACGAGTGCACAGAAGATTTCTGGAGCAATTGAATTTCAGTTTGATTTTCAATTTGCAAATGGTCGACTCAGAATTGGATTGTACTGTGGCGAATGTGTGTTTAAAGCTGATCTTTATTTCGCAAAGCTATGCATGAAATGAGAAAGAGGGGAAAAAAATAATACACCATTGTGGTCTTGTCATATTATAAATCCCAGTTAGTGAACCCTTCGTGACGCATCGTTAAATGTTGGCCTCCGTTATTGAAACCGGAATGATTTCCATTCGTGTGAATTCGTGTGAATGTTGTGAGTCATAAAGAACCTTTCATCTGGAGCGTCACAATCACAGAAACTCATCTGGAGCGTCAATATCGCAAGAACCTCTCATCTGGAGCATCTGCAGTTGGTCAGCGTGATCAAAAGCGCACAATAAAACATTTATAAATCGGTTAGAGCCGTTGTTCTCGACGTGGCCTCTGTCAGATCAAGCTTACAAGGAAGTACAAGGAAAAGAGCTGTTCATGTGATGCAAAATGTTTTGAATCTACATTTCATTCCCGTGTAGCTGAATCCAAGTTATTTGGGCAAAAAGTTCATGAAAAGCTCATGAAGATGAAGGGGCGATGAAGGGGCGCATTTGCATAATGAGGCAATTTATTTTTTTTAATAATTGGAATGTACTGATGAACTGAACGTTTTGCGATCATAAAGAAGGGGGGGGGTCGACTTTTTCGCAATTGAAAGGTGTCCCTTGCTACAAAAGAGAGTCCCTGGATTAGTGAGCTAATTTCCATATTTGTGTAATGTGCCAGTGTTCAAACTGACAGTATTGCACCAGAGTGTAAATATTCTCTTGTATCACCATTTAGGACTGAAGGAATAATAGACAGTAAGCATTGTATGAATCCCAGAAGTCCTAAGCCGGATACGTTTTTTGAAATAGGATTAGGCTCGTGGGACAGCTACGAAACGTTTTTTTGGGATTCCCGAAAAGCAAAGTGTGCTAATGGGCAAAGGAATTCATCTTTATAATGGATGTTTCTGTTTATGCAGGCGGTTTTCTGCATCAGCTCCGAACATGATTCGTTTGATTTGTCATTAGAGGATTCTTATCGGATCATACAACTTGCATTTATCGTGTTCCAGGGTGTATTTCAGAGTATCGGGATACATAAAAATAAATATCCTGAATCTATGTATTTTACTAAGGCTGCTGTTGTTGCAATGCCCATTGTTAAAAATGCTATACAGAAAAATAAATATTCTTAGATCAATCCTAGACTTCTCAGAATTCTATTTAATTCAATTCTATTTCATTCATTTTTATATGTATAGCGATTTTATGAATGGACATTGTCTCATTGCAGCTTTGCACAGATAAAGTGGTAGTAAAAATTTAATACATTTTGGCATTTAGCAGATGCCCTTATCTAGAGTGACTAGAGGGTAAAGGACCTTTAACAAGGACCCAGAATTTGTATCTTGATGGTGAACTTGTGGCCTTCAAATCCAGAGTCTAATGCCTTAAACTCTAGGTATCCAGAATAGTTTCTGAATGTACTTTGGAAATTTATCTTGAAATTCTTCCACACAACTTGACAAATATAAAAGGCTGCAGTAATGTCATCTCATTTACTCCTTAGGAAGCACTTCATTCTGGTCCAAAGTATTCACACTGGATCCAAAGACTATCTTGAAGACTCTTGGGAAAATTCAGGTTTATGTGTATAGGACTTTCAACAATGGGCATTGTAACAAAGCAGCTTGAGAGAAATATGTAGATTCAGGATGTACATTAACAATTTATAAATACAGGGATACAGTCCTGGAGTACACACTGGATTGGGAAGTGAACCCTTGAGCAAGGACCTTAACCCATCTGTAAATATAAAATCCCTCTAAATAAAGATGCTTTATACTTGTCACGTATACAAATAAAGCCCAGTGAAATTCTTTCTTCACATATCCCAGCCATGTTAAGAAGCTAGGGTCAGAGTGCAGGGGCAGACATGATGCAGCACCCCTGGAGCACTGAAGGTTAAGGGCCTTGCTCAAGGGCCTGAGAGTACCCCCCCGATCTTCCTAGCCTTAACCACTTAGCTACCACTTTACCCTTATGACATCTGCCAAATGCTATAAATGTAAATATCCAGTCTATCATAATGCATAATACACATAGAGGCAGTTTAGTGTAATCAGTTCAGACCACTGTAGATCTGCGCATTGCAAACTGGGTAGGTCAGCAACAGGCAGAGTTCAAATCAAAATTAAACAGCTTCTTGATCACCATTGATATGATTTATTTTAGGAAAATCTTCATGGCACAGGAGAGTGGTAGCTCAGTGATTAAGGGGCTGTATACTGATCAACAGGTCGGGCTTTCCATCTCCAGTTTCGCTGAACTGCCACTCTTGGGCCCTTGAGCAATGCCCTTAACCTTTTGTGCTTCAGGGGCGCTGTATCACGGCTGACCCTGTGCTCTGACCCCAGCTTCTGAACAAGCTGGGATATGCGAAGAAAAGAATTTCACTTTGTGCTGTAATGTATATGTAACAAACAAAGTATATTCTATTCTATTCTATTCTTTTCTTATTCTATTCTATATTGTTGTAATATTGTTGTAATATTGTTCCAACCCACGAATTATCCTTTAAAAATTCTGGAATAAACATTCATGCTTGGTTGCTTTGGAATGGTTGGAAAAATACCATTACATCATTACATTACATCACATCACAATGCATTTTTGAGAATGTTTCAGGTTTCATCAACATCCCACTCCATTCTTACCAATTGATCCCAATAGATGGTAATATAACGTGTTTAATTTGACCTCTGAATAAACCTTTTTGATGTTTTCCTTTCCTTTCCTTTTTTTTTCTGTTTTGGCTTTATCACCCGAGCCTTTTCTCTGCACACTGGATGAATAAGGCAGTGGACTAATTACTACCTGAATGAGTGTCATTGTTTCCCAGTGCTGCTTTTGTGACTGATGCTTCACTCGAGGTGGCCATGTGGAACTGCAGCGCTGGTGTAGTTTTACACAGCATGAGTGTGTCACAGTAACACCACCATGGACGGATAAACACATTTGTTAAAATGAGAAATGATTCAGCGAAGACCTGCTCTACCTTTTATGGGAAGAGTATCACTTTGAAATAGGGGTGTAGGAGATATATATATATATATATTAGTCTATGTTAATATAGTAATTGCACGACGTGAGATTTGACATTATCGAATATATCGCGAAACGCAAACAAAACACACCTACAGAGTGAACGCATACATTACATTATGAAGTCTAGTAGGTCACTTTCACTATGCAGCTTTTAAAATATATTATAAAATGTATGTTATTGTATAAAATACTGATTTAATTTGCTTAGTAACAGCAAAAATGTCTTATCATTCTAATTGACTGATTAAATGTATAAATTTGACTCAAAAAAAATGAACTGACCACTACACAGAATATGAAGAATCTAAAACATGTTAAGAATCAGATAAATATTTCTATCTTTATCAATTAAAATAAA